>CM059211.1:1156038-1306038 GCA_030347435.1 Clarias fuscus
TGTTAACTTTAATACAAAAGTAAAAAAAAAAAATAATAATCACAAATATATGGATCGTTTAAGCTAATCAGAACGAGATGTTTTTTTCTCATCACTGCTTACTTTGCAGTGACTCTCTGTACAAAAATAAAATGAAATAAAATTCATCATTTAGATTTTTCTTTAAAAAAAAAGAAAGAAAAGAGTTTTGTTGGGACGTATTAATCACTTCAGTGGAAACTGCAGCAGTGACGGATTTCATTTGTCTTGGATGTGCGTACGTGAGCTCTGATTTCGCGTTTAGATTTCGGCGTTCCATTCCTCAGTGAGAATTAACTCCAAAATAAACTCCATAATAAGGTCATACCACAGATTTCCAAATTGGATTTAGTGTTGATGCCAAAACACAAACCTTTTTTTTTTTCTCTCTCTCTCTCTCTCTTCTTTCCTCCAGAGTCATTTCTGCATAATTTTTGTCCTGGACTCTGGCCGATTGTTCTGTTGCAGCATGTGTTCACGCTCTAAATGTAGACGTCTGGCTGGCTGGATGAGGTTCTTATCATAACATTGCGACTCTATCTGTGCTGCTTGCACTGAGAAAACAATTCTAAAAACCATTCTAAGACTAGATTCACATTACAAGCCGCCTTGTTTGTTTTGGTCAGATCAGATTTGCATGTCATGATCGTTCACAGTCATAATTATAATTGGCTCTAAAGTGGACGCGTCTGTCCTCTGAAACGGCACGTGTGCATATCAAGGCGTCTTTGCTCACGTTATCTGGGTTAAAACACTTAGTATTTGTCCAAGCACTCGTTCATTTCAAATGATTGATGCGATCTTGTTAAAGTCAGGCTGGTAATGTGAACCTAACCTGAATCATGATGCTACCATCACCGTGCTTCATCACAGAAATGGTGTTTAGGTGGATTTGTTTTTCATTTTTGCTTTAATTAAAAAAAAAAAAAAAAAATTCTATACTCCTAAGAAGGTTTTGCAGATGTCCTATTAACCTTCTCCTACTTATTTCCCCTATAGATTTAAGGGCAGTACTTTAGTTGTCATGACAGCAGGACTAGATCAGATCGATCTGACATTTTAGCTGTGAGACCTTTTAAAATCATGTACATTCACTGTGCAAGCATACAGTTGAAGACGTAGTGGATTTAATTTTGGCACAGGTGAACCGTTGCTGCTTATATTGGCCATGGTAGAAAGACAGGGAAATGTTTTTAACTGCTACGATGGGCGTTCAAGTCAAACCGGGACTTGTGATGAACTTTCTGCTGAGTGAAGGCGTAAAACAGGCGATTAACATTAACAGAAGACTTTAGGCTCGGTACGGTGATGGGACTCTTACTGTAGCCGCGGTAAAACATTTCAACGGTGCAAAAGAAGGAAGGAGACAAGACTTGCGGAAGAGACGCATCTGTCTGTGGGAACTGTACACACACTCATTCATGATCACTTACTGTGCATGCACGTGACTGCTAAGCTTCAGTGAGTTAAAGGAACGTTTTGACACAGAAGGCCAGACGGTCCGATCACGACTCCGGCGTACTGAGAGAACGTTCCACCTTGATGCTGTCCGAGCTCTAGTGACATCCTGGGATAAGTGCATTAGTGTATCAGGGGATTATATAGAGAAATAAACAGAGTTGTGTTGATAAACCACCTGAGGTGGTTTAGACTCCAAAGCTTTACAGCAGCAGCATATTAATTATCAGAGTGTTTTTGGTTTAGGTTCCTTATGAAAATAAACCTTTTCATGGTATTAAAAGTGGAATATTTGGTCTTGATAAAACCCAGTGCTGAAAACAATGATGCAACTGAACCGAAGTTGCGTCACCTGTTTAATTTCTCAACATTCAAATTTATGTCATTTATTATCTTCTCATCTGCGAATAACTGATGCGTAGTGATGTATAATGGCTGCTTAATGCCGGCCTCATCGCAGAGCATTTCTTTCCCTTTTGGCATAAACAGAACTTTTAAATTGTATTGAATTTATTCAGTTTGAGTGTAAACGTCCAAATAAAATAAACTTTTATTAGTTTCCTTGGGGATGCTTATTTTGGAACAACAGATTAAATTAGCCGTTTTTTTTTTTTTTTTTTCCCTTAAATACCAAAAAGCAAAACAGCATTTCTGGGATCTTTTAGCACGATAGCCTGTGTTTATTAGATTAGGATCATTTTATTATTTAATTTAATTTAATTTTTTCGTTGAGGGTTACTGACTGCGACCACGTACCTGGAGATGTATTTAAAAATCAATACAGTGTTGATCTTTTGTTCTCTGTGGTCTGTGTGAAGATCAGATAATTACGTATCATGAAGCGGCGTGATCGAAGAGTTTCTTTCGTTCTCTTCCACGAGTTGCTATTATTAGAGTCGATCTGATGCGCGCTGTGCATTACTCATCCATTAATAGATACTTTTCTTCAGTCTCCTTTCTTCCCGGATGAATCAGGACTGTAAGAGCGGGCTGACTCCAAACAACAGAGTAGTGTAGTGAAGGTGTAGTGTATTAGCAGGCTGTCAGATGTGAAAAATAATGTCTTGAAAGGATGCTCAGCTTCCAATGCTTGAGATGAAGTGGTATTGATTCATCGATCATGAGGTCACGTGACTCCAAAATGGTGATGATTTCTAATTTAACCCAAAGGGAGAAGGATCATCGAGTAGAATCATCTATAGACCAGTGTTTGTGCCTGAGAGGGGTACAGATTGAGTCCATATATAAACTGATAGATGTTATGTAGACCTACAGTATGAACACTGCTCTAAGATGTTATACAGTTTGTCTGATGGTTAGGAAGGGTCACCTTATGTAGGTGTCATTTAGCTGTATGTACACAACTGTCCTTACAGAAACTGTCCTGTTTGGTGGTCAGGATATAAATGTCTGATAGACAGATGGCCAAAAAAGGTGTATGTATGTTTTATGTAACTTCTGTGAACACTGGATGTATGTGAAGTGGTATCCAGGCTATGTCGTGTGGTCACAAAGGCCTTATATACATTTTATGAAGACATTAAAGTAAGTGTTATTCACTTTATGCCAGATAGTCCTAGAGGACTGCCCTAGAGGGCATATGTATGAGCTGTGTAGCCTTATGAACACTGCATATATATGTAGAGTGTTTTCCAGGTTATGTCATAGGGCCATAAAGGGTGTATGTATGTTTTATGTAGCCCTATGAACACTGGATATACAGTATGTAAAGTGTTACCCTGTTTTTGGCTGATGATCACAAAGCGCTTATGTAAGCATTATGTAGCCTTATAAACACTTCCTATACCCTGTTATTCAGCTTTTCTCAGACGCACATCAAGGCCATATGTATGCTGTATGCAGCCCTGTGAACACCGTATATATGTCATGTGTTATCCACGTTTTGTAAGTGTTATGTATCCAGTAACATAAGTGTTTTTTCAAATTTTGTCAGATAGTTAGAAAGGGCTTATGTAGACATTACATAGCCTTATAAACACTGCATATATGTACACTCTTATCCAGTTTTTGTCAGATGCCTATAAAGGTCATATGTATTGTTTATGTAGCCCTATGAACACTGCCTATATGTAAAGTGATGGTGAGGTTTTGTCATACAGTCATAAAGGGCATATGTATGTTTTATGTAGCCCTATAATACGTAAAGTTATATCCAGGTTTTGTCAGATGACCGTAAAGGGCGTATTTATGTTTTATGTACGTCTATGATCACAAACTGTATGTAAAGTGTTACCCAGATGGTCATAACGAGCTTATGTAAGTGTTATGAAGCAGTTTGTTTAGGCGTCATCGAGATTATGACAGATAGTTAAAAAGGGCAAATGTATGTAGGTGTTATGTAGCCCTATTAATCTTGCACTTTATTATGCAGTTTGCCAGACGGTATTAAACAGCTTGTTTGTGTTGATAGTACATAGCCTTATGTATTCTGCCCTTATGTAAGGTGTCATAGTGTTTATGTCAGATGGTCAAGAAGTGCTTATTTACTGTGGATATTATGTTGCCTTATAAACAAAGTTCTTAAGTAAACTGTTACACTATATGAGATGATTAGGATGTGATGTATCTGAAGTGAAGCATTGTGCCGTTCATCAGACGGTTGTGAAGGGCTTATCTTAACTGCCTGTATGTGAAGCGTTATCCAGTGTCACATTCGATGGTCATAAAGAGCCTACACAAGTGTTAGCAATTCACGTAAGTGTTATTTAGATTTTACCAGACATGCAGAAAGTGTTTATGTACTCTGTGTGTTGCGTAGCCCTGCTCTTAAGTAAAGTGTTAGACGGTTTGTCAGATGGTCAGAAGGGACTGACTGTACTGTATGTAGTCCTAAGTACACTGTTCATTAATGTTTTAAGCCGAGTCAGGGAGCACAACAATGCGGTGATGTGATTGTAATGAGCGCGTGCCCTCATCACCGCAGGTCTTCCTCTGAGATCACTCATCGTCTCTGCAGTGGAGAAGAGGAGCGTTGACGCTTGTTCACCTTTTCACCCTGTAGATCCTCAGTGGCTCGTACTCGGCTTCCTTTAACCAGTTTAAACCAGTTTGCAGCTAATACGCACAGAGTCCTCGGTTCTCATGCTCTGTTACACCGTCGCCTTTGAGGACTCACAACTTCGTGCTCAAACTGCTAACGGATCAATGAGTGCACTTCACTAGCATGCACTCCACCCCGCGTGTTTGGAGTTATGGTTCAAGTTAGTCAATTGCAGGGCATAAACTTCTGCAGCCGTGTCCGTAAATCTCTCTCTGTCTCTGCATTGATTGCTGGCCGAACTCTTCACCGTTTCATTTGTCTAGGAAATGTATAGAATACTGTATGTGCTTCCCACTTTATGGGATGTTTAGTACTAGTCGGAAATTTGTACACCCCCTTCTAACTCCGTGATCTTTCCTGATTTTTATTTCTCAAACAACACTGAAGGCGTTTCTATAAAACACAATAATCTCCTCTGAACAGGTGATATTGAGATGTATATCTGCTCCTTCTGCTCTGTAAAGCTTCATAAAGGCTCTAATCTGAGGTGCTGGTTGAGGTTAATTGGTGATTTCTGAGGCTGGTGACTCTAAATGAACTTGAGCTTTCCTGGGAAGGTCTTCATGAGAGACAGTTTCATCATGGAGCTCGATAGGGTTTAGAAACACACTCGACACGATACTATAGAAAACTGTTCACTGACCTCAGTGTCTTAAAATAACAACTGACTGTTGTTGTTGTTGTTGTTGTTGTTGTTGTTACTTAAGTACCAAATGCCATGTGTGTTATTTCATAGTTTTGAAAAAAGAAATCCAGTATTGTTCTAGAATGTAGAAAATAAATCCGGACTTGTGTGGAAACCTTTGACTGGTACGGTGTACAGTTTGCATGTTGCACGTTGGGATTCTACTCATTTGTGAAGTTTTTCCAGCGTGCACCTCTGATGAAGAAACAAGCAGTTAAAAGGTTTGTGGTAGCAACTAATTTATTAGGTGTATATTTAAGAGTTTTTATCTACAATAACATCCATAATGTTCAACAATATAAACAGCTAAGAACGCAGTGTAAGCAGTTTTGCAGCTAACTCACTGATCTTTAGTTCTTAAGAAAACGTTAGACCAGTGAAGTAGATTTGTTTAAATTTTATATTGCTTAAAAGGTTAAAGTTCAGGATGACATCACAAAATAACATTCATGTCCACACACAATGGATCTGTTGCTACTAAAAGCTCGTGAACTTGGCAAAAAATCCTACAATGTGATTTTCTGTTTTTTTTTTCTTATTATTTTGTCTTCTTATTGTCTGTTTTTTTCTGATTTTGTCTTCTTATTGTCTGTTTTTTTTTCTTATTTTGTCTTCTTATTGTCTGGTTTTTTTTTTCTTATTTTGTCTTCTTATTGTCTGTTTTTATTCTTATTTTGTCTTCTTATTGTCTGTTTTTTTTTCTTATTTTGTCTTCTTATTGTCTGTTTTTTTCTGATTTTGTCTTCTTATTGTCTGTTTTTTTCTGATTTTGTCTTCTTATTGTCTATTTTTTTCTGATTTTGTCTTCTTATTGTCTGTTTTTTTCTGATTTTGTCTTCTTATTGTCTATTTTTTCTGATTTTGTCTTCTTATTGTCTATTTTTTTCTTATTTTGTCTTCTTATTGTCTATTTTTTCTGATTTTGTCTTCTTATTGTCTATTTTTTTCTTATTTTGTCTTCTTATTGTCTATTTTTTTTTTATTTTGTCTTCTTATTGTCTGTTTTTTTTCTTATTTTGTCTTCTTATTGTCTATTTTTTTCTTATTTTGTCTTCTTATTGTCTATTTTTTTCTGATTTTGTCTTCTTATTGTCTGTTTTTTTTCTGATTTTGTCTTCTTATTGTCTGTTTTTTTTTCTGATTTTGTCTTCTTATTGTCTGTTTTTTTTTCTTATTTTGTCTTCTTATTGTCTGTTTTTTTTTCTGATTTTGTCTTCTTATTGTCTATTTTTTTCTTATTTTGTCTTCTTATTGTCTATTTTATTCTTATTTTGTCTTCTTATTGTCTGTTTTTTTTCTGATTTTGTCTTCTTATTGTCTGTTTTTTTCTGATTTTGTCTTCTTATTGTCTGTTTTTTTTCTGATTTTGTCTTCTTATTGTCTGTTTTTTTCTGATTTTGTCTTCTTATTGTCTGTTTTTTTTTCTGATTTTGTCTTCTTATTGTCTATTTTTTTCTGATTTTGTCTTCTTATTGTCTATTTTTTTTCTGATTTTGTCTTCTTATTGTCTATTTTTTCTGATTTTGTCTTCTTATTGTCTATTTTTTTCTTATTTTGTCTTCTTATTGTCTATTTTTTTTTTATTTTGTCTTCTTATTGTCTGTTTTTTTTCTGATTTTGTCTTCTTATTGTCTGTTTTTTTTCTTATTTTGTCTTCTTATTGTCTGTTTTTTTTCTGATTTTGTCTTCTTATTGTCTGTTTTTTTTCTTATTTTGTCTTCTTATTGTCTGTTTTTTTTCTTATTTTGTCTTCTTATTGTCTGTTTTTTTTCTTATTTTGTCTTCTTATTGTCTATTTTTTTTCTGATTTTTCTTCTTATTGTCTATTTTTTTCTGATTTTGTCTTCTTATTGTCTATTTTTTTCTGATTTTGTCTTCTTATTGTCTATTTTTTTCTGATTTTGTCTTCTTATTGTCTATTTTTTCTGATTTTGTCTTCTTATTGTCTATTTTTTTCTTATTTTGTCTTCTTATTGTCTATTTTTTTTTTATTTTGTCTTCTTATTGTCTGTTTTTTTTCTGATTTTGTCTTCTTATTGTCTGTTTTTTTTCTTATTTTGTCTTCTTATTGTCTGTTTTTTTTCTTATTTTGTCTTCTTATTGTCTGTTTTTTTTCTTATTTTGTCTTCTTATTGTCTATTTTTTTCTGATTTTGTCTTCTTATTGTCTGTTTTTTTCTGATTTTGTCTTCTTATTGTCTGTTTTTTTCTGATTTTGTCTTCTTATTGTCTGTTTTTTTTCTTATATTGTCTTCTTATTGTCTGTTTTTTTTTTCTTATTTTGTCTTCTTATTGTCTGTTTTTATTCTTATTTTGTCTTCTTATTGTCTGTTTTTTTTTCTTATTTTGTCTTCTTATTGTCTGTTTTTTTCTGATTTTGTCTTCTTATTGTCTGTTTTTTTTCTGATTTTGTCTTCTTATTGTCTATTTTTTTCTGATTTTGTCTTCTTATTGTCTATTTTTTTTCTGATTTTGTCTTCTTATTGTCTATTTTTTCTGATTTTGTCTTCTTATTGTCTATTTTTTTCTTATTTTGTCTTCTTATTGTCTTTTTTTTTTATTTTGTCTTCTTATTGTCTGTTTTTTTTTCTGATTTTGTCTTCTTATTGTCTGTTTTTTTTCTTATTTTGTCTTCTTATTGTCTGTTTTTTTCTTATTTTGTCTTCTTATTGTCTGTTTTTTTTTTCTTATTTTGTCTTCTTATTGTCTGTTTTTTTTCTTATTTTGTCTTCTTATTGTCTGTTTTTTTTCTTATTTTGTCTTCTTATTGTCTGTTTTTTTCTGATTTTGTCTTCTTATTGTCTGTTTTTTTTCTTATTTTGTCTTCTTATTGTCTGTTTTTTTCTTATTTTGTCTTTTTATTGTCTGTTTTTTTTTCTTATTTTGTCTTCTTATTGTCTATTTTTTTCTGATTTTGTCTTCTTATTGTCTATTTTTTCTGATTTTGTCTTCTTATTGTCTATTTTTTTCTTATTTTGTCTTCTTATTGTCTATTTTTTTTTTATTTTGTCTTCTTATTGTCTGTTTTTTTTCTGATTTTGTCTTCTTATTGTCTGTTTTTTTTCTTATTTTGTCTTCTTATTGTCTGTTTTTTTTCTGATTTTGTCTTCTTATTGTCTGTTTTTTTTCTGATTTTGTCTTCTTATTGTCTGTTTTTTTTCTTATTTTGTCTTCTTATTGTCTGTTTTTTTTCTTATTTTGTCTTCTTATTGTCTGTTTTTTTTCTTATTTTGTCTTCTTATTGTCTATTTTTTTTCTGATTTTTCTTCTTATTGTCTATTTTTTTCTGATTTTGTCTTCTTATTGTCTATTTTTTTCTGATTTTGTCTTCTTATTGTCTATTTTTTTTCTGATTTTGTCTTCTTATTGTCTATTTTTTCTTATTTTGTCTTCTTATTGTCTATTTTTTTCTTATTTTGTCTTCTTATTGTCTATTTTTTTTTTTATTTTGTCTTCTTATTGTCTGTTTTTTTCTGATTTTGTCTTCTTATTGTCTGTTTTTTTTCTTATTTTGTCTTCTTATTGTCTGTTTTTTTTCTTATTTTGTCTTCTTATTGTCTGTTTTTTTTCTTATTTTGTCTTCTTATTGTCTATTTTTTTCTGATTTTGTCTTCTTATTGTCTGTTTTTTTCTGATTTTGTCTTCTTATTGTCTGTTTTTTTCTGATTTTGTCTTCTTATTGTCTGTTTTTTTTCTTATATTGTCTTCTTATTGTCTGTTTTTTTTTTCTTATTTTGTCTTCTTATTGTCTGTTTTTATTCTTATTTTGTCTTCTTATTGTCTGTTTTTTTTTCTTATTTTGTCTTCTTATTGTCTGTTTTTTTCTGATTTTGTCTTCTTATTGTCTGTTTTTTTTCTGATTTTGTCTTCTTATTGTCTATTTTTTTCTGATTTTGTCTTCTTATTGTCTGTTTTTTTTCTTATTTTGTCTTCTTATTGTCTGTTTTTTTTCTTATTTTGTCTTCTTATTGTCTGTTTTTTTTCTCATTTTGTCTTCTTATTGTCTATTTTTTTTCTGATTTTTCTTCTTATTGTCTATTTTTTTCTGATTTTGTCTTCTTATTGTCTATTTTTTCTGATTTTGTCTTCTTATTGTCTGTTTTTTTCTTATTTTGTCTTCTTATTGTCTATTTTTTTCTTATTTTGTCTTCTTATTGTCTGTTTTTTTTCTGATTTTGTCTTCTTATTGTCTATTTTTTTCTTATTTTGTCTTCTTATTGTCTATTTTATTCTTATTTTGTCTTCTTATTGTCTGTTTTTTTTCTTATTTTGTCTTCTTATTGTCTGTTTTTTTCTCATTTTGTCTTCTTATTGTCTGTTTTTTTCTGATTTTGTCTTCTTATTGTCTGTTTTTTTCTGATTTTGTCTTCTTATTGTCTGTTTTTTTTCTTATTTTGTCTTCTTATTGTCTGTTTTTTTCTTATTTTGTCTTCTTATTGTCTGTTTTTTTTCTTATTTTGTCTTCTTATTGTCTATTTTTTTCTTATTTTGTCTTCTTATTGTCTGTTTTTTTTTCTTATTTTGTCTTCTTATTGTCTATTTTTTTTCTTATTTTGTCTTCTTATTGTCTATTTTTTCTGATTTTGTCTTCTTATTGTCTATTTTTTTCTTATTTTGTCTTCTTATTGTCTATTTTTTTCTTATTTTGTCTTCTTATTGTCTGTTTTTTTCTGATTTTGTCTTCTTATTGTCTGTTTTTTTCTTATTTTGTCTTCTTATTGTCTGTTTTTTTTTTCTTATTTTGTCTTCTTATTGTCTATTTTTTTTTTGTCTTCTTATTGTCTATTTTTTCTGATTTTGTCTTCTTATTGTCTATTTTTTCTGATTTTGTCTTCTTATTGTCTATTTTTTTCTGATTTTGTCTTCTTATTGTCTGTTTTTTTCTGATTTTGTCTTCTTATTGTCTGTTTTTTTTCTTATTTTGTCTTCTTATTGTCTGTTTTTTTCTTATTTTGTCTTCTTATTGTCTGTTTTTTTTCTTATTTTGTCTTCTTATTGTCTATTTTTTTCTTATTTTGTCTTCTTATTGTCTGTTTTTTTTTCTTATTTTGTCTTCTTATTGTCTATTTTTTTTCTTATTTTGTCTTCTTATTGTCTATTTTTTCTGATTTTGTCTTCTTATTGTCTATTTTTTTCTTATTTTGTCTTCTTATTGTCTATTTTTTTCTTATTTTGTCTTCTTATTGTCTGTTTTTTTCTGATTTTGTCTTCTTATTGTCTGTTTTTTTCTTATTTTGTCTTCTTATTGTCTGTTTTTTTTTCTTATTTTGTCTTCTTATTGTCTATTTTTTTATTTTGTCTTCTTATTGTCTATTTTTTCTGATTTTGTCTTCTTATTGTCTATTTTTTTCTTATTTTGTCTTCTTATTGTCTATTTTTTTCTTATTTTGTCTTCTTATTGTCTATTTTTTTCTGATTTTGTCTTCTTATTGTCTGTTTTTTTCTTATTTTGTCTTCTTATTGTCTGTTTTTTTCTTATTTTGTCTTCTTATTGTCTGTTTTTTTTC
This sequence comes from Clarias fuscus, assembly GCA_030347435.1. NCBI lineage: Eukaryota > Metazoa > Chordata > Actinopteri > Siluriformes > Clariidae > Clarias > Clarias fuscus. The sequence goes on from CM059211.1 coordinate 1,166,767, forward strand.
TGATTTTGTCTTCTTATTTTCTGTTTTTTTTCTTATTTTGTCTTCTTATTGTCTGTTTTTTTCTTATTTTGTCTTCTTATTGTCTGTTTTTTTTCTTATTTTGTCTTCTTATTGTCTATTTTTTTCTGATTTTGTCTTCTTATTGTCTGTTTTTTTTCTGATTTTGTCTTCTTATTGTCTGTTTTTTTTCTGATTTTGTCTTCTTATTGTCTATTTTTTTTCTTATTTTGTCTTCTTATTGTCTATTTTTTCTGATTTTGTCTTCTTATTGTCTATTTTTTTCTTATTTTGTCTTCTTATTGTCTATTTTTTTCTTATTTTGTCTTCTTATTGTCTGTTTTTTTCTGATTTTGTCTTCTTATTGTCTGTTTTTTTCTGATTTTGTCTTCTTATTGTCTGTTTTTTTCTGATTTTGTCTTCTTATTGTCTGTTTTTTTCTGATTTTGTCTTCTTATTGTCTGTTTTTTTCTGATTTTGTCTTCTTATTGTCTGTTTTTTTTCTTATTTTGTCTTCTTATTGTCTGTTTTTTTCTTATTTTGTCTTCTTATTGTCTGTTTTTTTTCTTATTTTGTCTTCTTATTGTCTGTTTTTTTCTTATTTTGTCTTCTTATTGTCTGTTTTTTTTCTTATTTTGTCTTCTTATTGTCTGTTTTTTTTCTTATTTTGTCTTCTTATTGTCTGTTTTTTTTCTTATTTTGTCTTCTTATTGTCTGTTTTTTTTCTGATTTTGTCTTCTTATTGTCTGTTTTTTTTCTTATTTTGTCTTCTTATTGTCTGTTTTTTTCTTATTTTGTCTTCTTATTGTCTGTTTTTTTTTCTTATTTTGTCTTCTTATTGTCTATTTTTTTCTGATTTTGTCTTCTTATTGTCTATTTTTTTTCTGATTTTGTCTTCTTATTGTCTGTTTTTTTCTGATTTTGTCTTCTTATTGTCTGTTTTTTTTCTGATTTTGTCTTCTTATTGTCTGTTTTTTTCTGATTTTGTCTTCTTATTGTCTGTTTTTTTTCTGATTTTGTCTTCTTATTGTCTGTTTTTTTTCTTATTTTGTCTTCTTATTGTCTGTTTTTTTCTTATTTTGTCTTCTTATTGTCTGTTTTTTTTTCTTATTTTGTCTTCTTATTGTCTGTTTTTTTCTGATTTTGTCTTCTTATTGTCTGTTTTTTTTCTGATTTTGTCTTCTTATTGTCTGTTTTTTTCTGATTTTGTCTTCTTATTGTCTGTTTTTTTTCTTATTTTGTCTTCTTATTGTCTGTTTTTTTCTTATTTTGTCTTCTTATTGTCTGTTTTTTTTCTTATTTTGTCTTCTTATTGTCTATTTTTTTCTTATTTTGTCTTCTTATTGTCTGTTTTTTTTTCTTATTTTGTCTTCTTATTGTCTATTTTTTTTCTTATTTTGTCTTCTTATTGTCTATTTTTTCTGATTTTGTCTTCTTATTGTCTATTTTTTTCTTATTTTGTCTTCTTATTGTCTATTTTTTTCTTATTTTGTCTTCTTATTGTCTGTTTTTTTCTTATTTTGTCTTCTTATTGTCTGTTTTTTTCTGATTTTGTCTTCTTATTGTCTGTTTTTTTTTCTTATTTTGTCTTCTTATTGTCTATTTTTTTTTTATTTTGTCTTCTTATTGTCTATTTTTTTCTGATTTTGTCTTCTTATTGTCTATTTTTTTCTTATTTTGTCTTCTTATTGTCTATTTTTTTCTTATTTTGTCTTCTTATTGTCTATTTTTTTCTGATTTTGTCTTCTTATTGTCTGTTTTTTTCTGATTTTGTCTTCTTATTGTCTGTTTTTTTCTGATTTTGTCTTCTTATTGTCTGTTTTTTTTCTTATTTTGTCTTCTTATTGTCTGTTTTTTTCTTATTTTGTCTTCTTATTGTCTGTTTTTTTTCTTATTTTGTCTTCTTATTGTCTGTTTTTTTTCTGATTTTGTCTTCTTATTGTCTGTTTTTTTTCTTATTTTGTCTTCTTATTGTCTGTTTTTTTTCTTATTTTGTCTTCTTATTGTCTGTTTTTTTTCTTATTTTGTCTTCTTATTGTCTATTTTTTTTCTTATTTTGTCTTCTTATTGTCTATTTTTTTCTTATTTTGTCTTCTTATTGTCTATTTTTTTCTTATTTTGTCTTCTTATTGTCTATTTTTTTCTTATTTTGTCTTCTTATTGTCTGTTTTTTTCTTATTTTGTCTTCTTATTGTCTGTTTTTTTCTTATTTTGTCTTCTTATTGTCTGTTTTTTTCTGATTTTGTCTTCTTATTGTCTGTTTTTTTCTGATTTTGTCTTCTTATTGTCTGTTTTTTTCTGATTTTGTCTTCTTATTGTCTGTTTTTTTTCTTATTTTGTCTTCTTATTGTCTGTTTTTTTCTTATTTTGTCTTCTTATTGTCTGTTTTTTTTCTTATTTTGTCTTCTTATTGTCTGTTTTTTTCTTATTTTGTCTTCTTATTGTCTGTTTTTTTTCTTATTTTGTCTTCTTATTGTCTGTTTTTTTTCTTATTTTGTCTTCTTATTGTCTGTTTTTTTTTCTTATTTTGTCTTCTTATTGTCTGTTTTTTTTCTTATTTTGTCTTCTTATTGTCTGTTTTTTTTCTTATTTTGTCTTCTTATTGTCTGTTTTTTTCTTATTTTGTCTTCTTATTGTCTGTTTTTTTTTCTTATTTTGTCTTCTTATTGTCTATTTTTTTCTGATTTTGTCTTCTTATTGTCTATTTTTTTTCTGATTTTGTCTTCTTATTGTCTGTTTTTTTCTGATTTTGTCTTCTTATTGTCTGTTTTTTTTCTGATTTTGTCTTCTTATTGTCTATTTTTTTCTGATTTTGTCTTCTTATTGTCTATTTTTTTTCTGATTTTGTCTTCTTATTGTCTATTTTTTCTGATTTTGTCTTCTTATTGTCTGTTTTTTTCTTATTTTGTCTTCTTATTGTCTATTTTTTTTCTGATTTTGTCTTCTTATTGTCTGTTTTTTTCTGATTTTGTCTTCTTATTGTCTGTTTTTTTTCTTATTTTGTCTTCTTATTGTCTGTTTTTTTCTTATTTTGTCTTCTTATTGTCTGTTTTTTTTTCTTATTTTGTCTTCTTATTGTCTGTTTTTTTCTGATTTTGTCTTCTTATTGTCTGTTTTTTTTCTGATTTTGTCTTCTTATTGTCTATTTTTTTCTGATTTTGTCTTCTTATTGTCTGTTTTTTTCTTATTTTGTCTTCTTATTGTCTATTTTTTTTCTTATTTTGTCTTCTTATTGTCTATTTTTTCTTATTTTGTCTTCTTATTGTCTATTTTTTTCTTATTTTGTCTTCTTATTGTCTGTTTTTTTCTGATTTTGTCTTCTTATTGTCTGTTTTTTTTTCTTATTTTGTCTTCTTATTGTCTGTTTTTTTTCTTATTTTGTCTTCTTATTGTCTATTTTTTTCTTATTTTGTCTTCTTATTGTCTGTTTTTTTTTCTTTTTTTGTCTTCTTATTGTCTATTTTTTTTCTTATTTTGTCTTCTTATTGTCTATTTTTTCTGATTTTGTCTTCTTATTGTCTATTTTTTTCTGATTTTGTCTTCTTATTGTCTATTTTTTCTGATTTTGTCTTCTTATTGTCTGTTTTTTTCTGATTTTGTCTTCTTATTGTCTGTTTTTTTCTGATTTTGTCTTCTTATTGTCTGTTTTTTTCTGATTTTGTCTTCTTATTGTCTGTTTTTTTTTCTTATATTGTCTTCTTATTGTCTATTTTTTTTCTTCTTATTTTTACCTATGATGAAAATTACAGGCCCCTCTTATTTTTTGAAGTGGGAGAACTTGCACAATTGGTGGCTGACTAAATACGTTTTTGCCCCACTATATATATATCTATATAATATATCCTCAAATAAGCTTTCTTCTGCTTAACAACAATGATGAAATAATTTATTTAATGTTCTTAGTTATCAGTGCTAATATTGAGAAACAGTGTGAAGAAATTACAATGTAGGTGGTTAAAACAGTTCTTTTTATCTCACTTTCCCTGGCACAAAGTGTCAGTAAGTAACAGTCGGAAAGAAATGCATGTATTATTGCCCAAATTATTATTATAATCCTCAGGATCACAATAAACAAGTCAAAATATCACAATTGGCGTATCCTCATTTATAATACTTCCACGTCTATTAATGATTTTTTGACAAATTAACCGTTCGTCCCCCGTCCCAGCCCCACCCCCCTGCATCACACCAGGCACACGGCCAATCAGAAGTTGTTGTGCTTTTGCGGTTCATTCATTATTATGCCACAGACGAGACTTATTTAAGTACTTATTAACAGCCTCTTCTCATATCCTAAGAGGCTCTAAATTATCGCTTGATTAACGGCGGTTGCAGTTGGACCGTAACCCAGAGCTGCCTGTAGACGACTCATAAACAAGTCAAGTGCACTTTATTGACATCTTCTCCATAAAGCCTGTATATACTGCAGTGAAATATAGTTTCTCCGGGACTGTAAACACAACGTAGTAGCAGATAATAAATGTGCAGAAGAGTGCTAACTAGGCAAGACAAAAGAACAAGCTTTAGATGGCTGAAAAACAGCTGGAGTTAGGTGTACAGATGTGCAGGTCATATTAATTTATAATTTAAAAAAAATAAATATATATATATTTCAGCTCACATGTATATATGAAAATCAAACGTACAACTGTTGTAATGGAAGAAAAGTGTGATTACAGACAATGAGATACACGTCCTTTACAAATTAAAGTGTGTGTGTGTGTCTTTGTGTGTGTGTGTATGTGTTGTTTTATGACACGCAGGTGGCTCTACACGCGTGCGGTGTGGCGACGGACATGGTTCTAGATCGCTGCGTTCAGGCCAAAGCCGGATTCGTGATCAGTCCATGTTGTTATGGCTTCATCCAGAATACGCTCAAGTTCAGCTTCCCTAGGAGGTGAGAGAGTGTGTGTGCGTGTGTGTGTGTGTGTGTGTTTGTATATACAATGTTTCCGTATCCATAGATGTCTTGTCTTTTCCATCCCTCCAGCGCTGAAGAGCATCCGCGTTCAGGCCGAGTAGAGGTAATCCTGTAATTCAGTGCTCCAGAGGAGTTGTGCTCTTCAGGGTTCGCACCGATCGCTACATGACGAGTTGTTTTGCGGTCGTGCCCGAGCTGTTGCCATGACAGCGCCGTGTTGATCCGGTTTCTGGCAGCAGCGTTTGTGTAACATGACGAGTGACGTGCGTGGTGCCAGATCTGTTATTTTACAGTAAGCCTGCCGGGCAGTCTGTGTGGTTTAGGGTGTTTCCTCTTCACACTAATGCACGGTGCTGAAAAGAGCAACATGTCGAGCGCTTCTGTACTGTTGAGTGACAGCTCCAGGAGATCTCCATCCCAAATGTTAGAGGAGACAAAAAAGAGGATAAAAACGGCCTGCCTTCAGCCTGCTAATACTGAAGGAAAGATTGATGCACCGATAAATGGCTCGTTAATCCTGTAAGCAAATTTGGCTTGGAATACTCAACAGTCATGCGCTTAAAAACACGAGGACATACAGGACTGCAGGACAGCGCGGGGATGGAAACCAGAGTATTATGGTCTGGATACATGCAGTACACTTTTTTTTTCATACACGGGTCTGGAGAAGCAACTAACATAATTGGATAGTGACAACAAATACCATTCATCACACGGGTAACCATTAGAGATTAGGCTGTGGCCGGAGGACACACTGATCAGTGACTGATGACTGGGCCCAAGGACGGTAGCCGGGCTGTAGCGTGATGAGACGCCTTGAGCGAAATCCTTTATAAAAATGCTGGTCATTTGCATCTGTGACGGTGAATCTACTACAGGTTGAGACGCCGTTTCTCTGATTAGTCTCACTAACAAGTGTCTTTCTTACAGCCACACCGTGTCCACAGTGTGTGTCCTTATAAATGTCCTTACTTTCACATCTAAACAGAACAGTGATTTCTGCTGTCGATTTCCTTAAGATGCAGCTTCACCAACCAAAAGTTGACAATTCAGGACCATCATTCCAGGTTTTAAAAATCAACATGGTGCAAGTGAGGGTTGAAGGTGAAGCTGCTCAGGTTCAGGGAACTCGGATCGGCTCGGTTCTGAACTTCTGACGACAAATAAATATGTTTCTTTTGTTCCTCTGCGAAGCTTTTTCTAAGATGGACGGTCCCTGTTAAGGAAAAAAAAAAATTCCTATTGATCGCTTCACTATCTTAATATATGTTTATATACTCAGGAAATTCACTTCAATTCAGTTTGGTTCATAAAATATAGTTTATAATTTTGGACTGGCACCAGGATTTAATTTAGAAATCCGTGTCAACTGCAGTTCAGTATTCGTCTTTCACTTTTTCTTTTTAAACATTGTAATTTACACCTCAGTTTTTAGACGTGTCACTAATCCTCTTTTCCTTCTCTCTTCACAGTAAAAGATTTGCAGACACGTTGACGTATAAGGTAAGTGTGAAGGTGTTAGACATTCCTCTCACTGCCTGCTCCTTCACCCCCCCCTCCATGCTTATTATTCCGGCATGTAAAAGTCAGAATCTTATTTCAGAGTGAATAAGACACTCAAATCCCTACACATGGTACCAGATCTGTGCCGGATAAACCGAGTGTCTCGAGAGATTAGTGTCCTCATGCTGTGGGTTTAGAACAGCTCATTGCAGCTTCAATAAACTCTTTTATAGCCACCAGTTTATTAGTCTTGTTTATGGATTCCATTTTGTTTGCAGTAGACGACTGTTCGAACAGCACTGCTGCATTCCTCACACGGTTGGTATTTCCTGGAGTGTTCCTCTGCCACATCAAGTGCTTGTAAAATCTCCACTTTTCTTTCTTAAAGTGGGTTTAGAAGTGATGGATTGGACATAATCAGAAGGATCTAGTGTGATTGCTTCAGCTCCGCCATCCTGCAATGTCCCAAGAGAGACAGATAAGTTACCTTTGTAAATGGATGTCAAGCTGAAACGGTGGTTTTAAAACCGATCTCCCTCTACTCCCCTTCCTGGTTAATGACCGTTAGGTCTGACCCTGATCTTGTAGATCTGCCACCATGGACAGGTTACAGTAGGTAGGTGGACCCATTCATCTAGAGATCTGCCACCCTGCAGAGTTTAGATATGGTGGGTCACCTGTTCGAACACTTTATGCCCAGACATTGGTCACATCCTACCTTGAACTTGTCCACTTTGCAAGGTTTATGTCTTACCTCTCTCCTGGTGATTGATCACCCCACTGAGTTTCAATTAAGTCCATCTTTTGGAGAGCTACGAGCTACTACCCTGCAGGGTTTATGTCTGGCTTTTTCCTGAAGGTATTCCACCCACACACTTAATTAAGTGCTTTGCTTTTACTGATCTAGAACCATAGTACATTTAGACCCTGCCCTGTTTATGGAGATGTATGTATATCACTTCCATTTCTCCTAAAATTGTATTATTCAGTAAAGGTTACAACCAGATGTGCGATCTCTCAGAATTTAGGTTCATCCCATTTTCACCACTTGGTTCCACCCATAATTGTTTAGAGCTACCAAGGTTCTACATTTCTTCTAGACAAATACATCTCCAGCATAATATTTATTCTTGCCTTGCTCCTAAGCGTTTAATACAGCAATACCTCGGCATATGAATTAAAGGGGGAGGTCTTAAGGGTGAAATTTCGTATTGTGAAGCACATTGTCCCATAGGAAATAATGTAAATGCAGATAATCCGTTCAGGCCCCAAAAAGATTTCCATCACTATAATTATTTTTTTGCATATGAAAACAATCAAAACATTTAGAATAGTTATATAAATAAAGTAAAATATGAAAAAAATAGACATTAAACCTCACTTAACCTTAATTTATGATTCCTCTTGGCACCGGCTGCTTTAAAACCCAAACTGAAAGTGGCTCCCTTTTCTTCTTAGCGGCCCTGCTAACATTCTTGAGACCCATGGTGCTGCGTCTTCACTAAATCTTGCAAAAAATTTAAAATGCCCACAAAAACCCGCTCAGTTTCACTTAAAGCAAAAATGCTTAAGACCACTGTACCCTGAAAACTTGGAGTTCTTCTGTTTTCCTTGCCAATACTTACTTACTTAGATTGTTTCTTCCCCCAGGGGATAAGTTTAGGTCCAACCTGTTTTTTTTTAAAGAAAAAAAAAAGAAAGGAAAAAAAATCCATATCAAAGTCAAAATCGGAATCAGCTTTATTCGGCAAGTATTTTTACACAAACGAGGAACTTGATTCCGGCTGTTTGTAGCTCTCAAAGTCCAGACCTACATAGTGTATAACACTGTAGTCTTGTTTATAGACAGGACACCATACACAGTAAGTACACAACATTTAATAACACTGCAGAGACTGTAGTGTACGTCACACATGATGAGTAGTGCAGATAACAGTAATGTAGAGTAGGGTGTCCATACATCTACTGTTCGTTATATATGATCTCAAACCTGCATCCTGGAAGTCATACTGCAGGTTTTAGGCCCGGCCTGACTGCTGAATATCTGGCATTCCTAAGAGTCATTTTTTAGATGTCTTCTCACTGCATTGATTTCTTTTACTTTCTTTTGAAGGTCTGGATTGTTACAGCATATAGATGCAAATCTTAATATAGAGGGGTTTTTTTATATAATAACTGAAGTATGTTTGTGAGCTGCAGTTTGTACAGTGGAAAATAGATTTTGTGTGATTCCACACTCGAACAGAGCTTCTGGATCCATATAAATTTCTAAGGAAAAGAAAATGTCCAGCGTTTCTTATAGCTGTGAAAACCATCAGGACTTAAGATTAGCAGTAATTCAGTTTGACTAGCCAATTACACTCCGTGTTATAGAATTCTCAACAATGCGTACGGACTAAATCAATTCTCAAGTCCAGGAGATCTTCGGGTGAATGATTATTGTTTGATTTGACTTCATCGGGGCACTAAAGGCCTTTTCATTAAATCAAACTTAAAAGCCTTTACTCTCTACTCAAACTGAAATTAGGATCGAATTTGTCTGCAGTGCATCGATAGAACACAATGTTCTGCTGCCTACTCTCAGCTCATTATGGCGTTGGAAGCAGTCGTGAAGAGTGGCGTGTACACTGGCCTGCGAGTTGGATTGCCTGTAATTTGACTGCACGTTCATTCCTGGCCACTAGGAATACAGGATACAAAAAAATCAATAAAACAGGAGCTTTAAATCCACCTCTCACCCCCCACCACCATCCCACGTCAATTTTCCACCAAATTATCTTCAAACCCATGGCTGTTAAACAATCCCTTATTCCCATACAGTTAACAGCATTTCTTTCAGATTACGTAAATGTCAGAATATTCAGAAATTGTAGCAGGTGTATAAAAGTGTGCAACCTCAATAGATCAATCGATACTGGAGGTGAGTTATTTATGTTATGCACAGCACTGACATGCTACAGTAAGATGACACGGGTCAGTTTGTGAAATTTCTGCCCCACTTGGCTACAACCGCGAGTACTATTGTGAAGTGGAAACATCTCTACAGTAGCGACAATAGTCCAGACACAAAGCGGTAAAGCAGCAGGTCAATCAAACTCACAGAGCGGAGCCGGCCAAGATTGCCTCTCCTTGGTTTCTTCACTCGCTACAGAGTTCTAAATAACCTCTGAAATCAATACCAGTGCAAACTGTTAATTAGGAGTTCCATGACGTACGTTTCCATGGCTGAGCAGCTGCACATAAAGCTTGGCCATCGGGGGTGTAAAGAATGCTGCCCCTGGAATCGAGAGCCGTGAAACGCTTCTTCTCTAGAGTGATGAATCGTGCTTCCCTATCCAGCGGTTTCTGGCAGGTGCCATGGGAACACTACCTACAGGAATACATAGTGCCGACAGTTTGATGGAGGAAGGATGGTGTTCTAGAGCTGTAGCATTCTTGCTGTCGCATACCAAGATACACAAGGGAGAGGCTTCAGGTTTGGGGAACGCCCTTTCCCTGCTGACGGCGACGATGCCAACTCCCTTGTGCACGAATGACAAATCATGCTTTGATGAATTTGCTGTAGAGAAACCCCAGAGACCTTCACAGAACCCTGATCTCCACCCACTGAACACCTCTGCAATAAACCGGAACATCAATTGTGAGCCAGTCCTTTTGTTCTAGCATCAATGCCTGACCTAACAAATGTTCCTTTGGCTGAATGGATGGAAATTCCCACAGACACGCACCAAAATGGAGAATAATGGGACTCCAATGTTTTAAACAGTGGAAGTCAAGATAATAAAAATAATTTATTTCCTGCAATAAAATTGCTATACTATTCGTCCGCGATTTATGAACATTCGAGTTACAAATTTTCTTCAGATACGGACGGACCGCGGTTCTACAAACACTAGTAGATGTATTGTACAAAAAATAGACACTGCAGTGCACCAGATACCAATATTTACAGTTATATACAATATTTTCAGTCTGTAAGTGAATGTATAAAATGTCTAAAGTCTGGTATATGTATATGGAGGGGGTCTTGAGTTTGGGTGAAATGAGTCGGCCTCACCGGTTTCAGTAAATCAGTCCGGGAGCTCGATGATAGAAAATTTCATAAGATAAATAAGATTCCCCTCGCGATTTAAAGGTGCAGAGAGACAACACTGTTACATTTCACATGTGAGATTCATTTCCTTACGTGCAGTTACGGTTTTTGGACACATGATTTAGTCAAGTGGATTGGTATGCAATACATTGTGTACTTGTGTCAAAGATGTATAAGACTCACTTTGTCGGACTTAAGAACAAATCCGACTTATGAACGTGCTCTCTGAACAGAACTTGTTTGTACGTAGGTGACTACCTGTACAACAGTAACTATTTAGTATGAAGTCCTTTATTTTTCGAAACCGGCTGGATCCGGCTTGACATAGATTCAAAAAGACGTCTGCGGTGTCTCTGGTGTCCCTCGTCCAGTCCATGCTCGCTTGATCGCTTCCTGGAGATCATGTACAGAAATTTGACACAGAAGTGCACAGTTCACTTGAGAACTCCTGAGTTTTAGCCTTTTATTATTTTCAGAGGTATAATAGAAAAGTGAAAGTCCTGCCTTATACTTGTTCCATCCATTAACTGAACCAGCTGATTCTAATTAACACATCTCTTCAGCCAGAACTAATTAGTGACATCATCTGCTTTAGTGCACAGGGCTAACTTTAATACATGGCATATGTTGTTTTAATACTCTTAACCATCACTGTACATACTGTATGTGTTATAGTTACTGTTTGGGTAGAAGATGCCTTTTTGTGGTTTTGTCGTTAAAAGACAGAATAAACTTCAAAACTTGGCAGCACTTTTGACAGAATATACACCATAAAGTGTAGCATTTTTAGATGATTGGATTACGACCCACTGGAAGCAACAAATCCAATACTGAAGATTAAAGTACAGAAACGTGTCAAAGCAGGAAACGTCTTAATTCTGGCTCAACTTCTCCAAACGACAGGAAAAGACTCGGGTTATCTTAAACTGGTGATTGTAAAGTCTAGTAAAACTTAAACCCCGGTGAAATGGGCAATGACACTATCTGCAGCAGTACCTCTGTGGGAAACAGAAGACGCGCACTTTAACCAGAGAAGCCGTCCTATTCGTAAAAACTTATCTTAGATCAAATGTGATGTGACAGCCATCTAAGGTTTTGTGTTTACATTATAGCTGCAGGAATGTTCCTCAAAATGATGTCCAACTAAAAGACAAAGGTGCATTTCTCCAGTTTTTCCCACCTTACACTTTAATTAGCGTTACTTTACTCCTCAATGTAATTTCATGAAAAAGTTCTAGTTTGAGTGTCAAAACCAAACTTACTACCACTAGCTATTTCTGTTTGGGGAAGGGGGGGGGGGGGGGGTCATATGATCCACAGGTGTGCGTTTTTGCTTCTAGCTGTATGTGACGGGTTTGGTTTTGTTGTGTCCAGGAGCACATGATCCTCTGCAGGTTTGCGGACCAGACGGCTGTCCAGCTTCCCACTGAGCGCCGCTTAATCGGTGAGTTTCACTGAGACATGCTTATACTGTACGGGTCAACAAACATCGTTTCACAAGCTGGGAATGTGACGCACACACACCACCATGCACTTTTGGGTTTATATAAATTGGTGCAAAAAAAACAACAACACTTTTTGATTTTTATTACAGCAGGGGGGAAAAAAACACTTTTTTTATTTTTATTTTTATTTTTTGATGAAAGAAGTCAGAGGACTGATTCAAGCTGACATTATTTTGATATTTTATTTTGATATTAGGAACTCTAATATCCACTTTTTACAATCGTGATGAGCAGGAAAGCGTCTCGGCACGGAGAACCTGCTGATCTGTAAGGTGGATGGACAAAAGTCCACACTGGGCGCCTCACCTTTCAGGTTAATAGAAACATTTTAGAAACCAAAATAAAGTGATGTATTTCCCACCCAAGTCGAAATATCTCTAATCATAATCCTTGTCTTTAACCTCCTGCTCTACAGAACTACCTGCTTATGCACATTTCAATTAAAACAAGCACGTCTCATCACATTCATTGGTTTACTGTGAATTTCTTTCAACGTTGAGTTTCAGTCCAATATAAACGGACTGTGTGTGGATATTGTTGACGTGCAGATGAAGCCAGCAGCGCTTAGTCTCCCACTGTGATGGCTCTCCATCGCACCGCGCCGCCGCCGCCTCATTGCACTGAAGAGCTCTCGTTCAGATTGGATGATCCGTCACTCCTGCCTCCGATGCTCATCCTTTGCAGAAACCAGAGTGATGCACTGTCCTCTTCTATACACACACACACACACACACACACACACACGCGTGCGCGCACAGTGTACATACAAATAAAGTTTTCTCTGGTGCCTGTTTGATTTTTATTACAGCATGAAGCTGATCCGCTCCAACATCTCTGTAGCTCCTGATGTAACACAGTATTATGTTAGAAAGACGGAGTGAGATGTTTAGAGCTGCGATGTACAGCATGCGAAGACGTGCTGACATTTACAGTTTACACATAACTGAATTAAACTCGTACATCAATCAGCTCAAAACTGAACTCTCAGAACATTTAAAAGATGAAAAGTAGAAAGTAATTCCATCGGTATTACATGTAAAAAAAAATTTAAAAAATGATGGCATTAAAATTGCACATCATACAAACATCTAAATAATAAATAATCATATCAAAATTACTCAACTATTCTATAATAGTGTTCTTATAGTTATTAAAATCATGTAGCAAAAATCTAAGGGTTTTATACCAATGTTCACAACGAAACTTATTTTGTGTTTTATGCGTATACACTGGGCAGCGCGCGGTGGTTTAACGGTTCGCACTGTCGCCTCGCGCCTCCAGATTCCGGGTTCAATTCCCACCTGGAGGTCTGTGCATGTTCTCCCCCTGCCTGGTGGGTTTCCTTCGGGTACTCCGGTTTTCTCCTACAGTCTAAAGGCTGATTAGCGTTCCCAAAAGTCGCCCGTAGTGTGTGAATGAGCATGCGAGTGTGTGTGTGTGTGTGTGTGCGCTCTTGGATGGATTGGCACCCCGTTCATGGTGTACCCCGTCTCGTGCCCTAAGTCTGGGATAGGCTCCGCCCCTCGCAACCCTTTTTGACCTCATCCAGGGGCTGCAACTTTTACCCAGTGGTAATTCCGTCTTATCAGTTTGTTTTTGTGGTTGTTTGTTTATTCATTTATTCGATCATTCGCTAATTTATTAGTTTATTGGTTTGTTTCTTCACTTGTTTATCTCAGGATTGTGGATCTGGACCCTGTACCTGAGTATGTGCTAGAAATACCGGCGTGGTTTAAAATGTGCCTTGCTTAAAAATGACATGATTTAAAGAGGATGTTAATAAAAGACAAACACAAAAAAACATGTTGTAGCATCTGTCTAGTTTGTCCCATGTAACGCTCGTTTCTTAGATCCACGAGGGTGCGTGAGCCGGAGCCTCGGCCGTGCCGCGCGCAGTCCTGTGATGGAGGCAGCTGTTTGGAGTAATTCCAGAAAGAGACTCAAATTAGGTCTAAATTAGACCACAACTGTTTTTGTCAGATGGAGAAAAGTAGAACTGCTCCAAATAAAACTTAGAAGAATAATAACACGCTCCGCAATATACGCTAGATGAAGAGGAGGGAAAAGTGATGATGCCGAGAAGAACAGTGTGACAAACATGATTAACTGTAGGTGCGTACGAGGCACTGCGCATTTCCCTTCAGACAGAACTAATACCTTCTCACTCGAGTTTTGTCTTGTAGCTTTGAACATAATCTACTTTTATACTTCCAGGACTTTTATATTACTACATCCTGCCACCTGTGAAGGTGCACTTGTGCATGAGACGCTGCTTTCAGAGCATCGTGCGTCCAGTAGGCGGAACTGAGCAGGACTCAGTAGAGTAGTCTGTGGCCGGCTGGTGGGCTGTCGTGGGTAGAAACACGTAGCCTTTAGTGCCCGTCTCAAACCCTTCCCGTGCATGTGTGTGTGTGTGTGTGTCACAGAGGGTTGGACGTACAGTAGTTGTGTACTGTCCCTGCATTTCCTAAAGTGAAGCGAGCACGCTGTTCCTATTAAAGCTGCGGTGGAACAGGGTTATGGACGTGTAGTGGAGACGAACCATACTGTACATCCCGTTCATTTCTGAATGAGTCTTTTTGTTTGTTTGTTTTTCTTTAATATTTGAGCAAACAGGTTGAGATTCGTGTTTTTGTCTGAGACTAATGATCCTAAAGCCCTGAAGGTTCGGCACATTGTGCCTTGAGATTCTTTTCTGCTCACTACAGTTGCAGAGAGTCATTATTTACCTTCCTATAGACTTCCTGTCAGCTCAAAGCAGTCTGGTGATTTTTCCTTGTCCTCTCTTATCAAAAAGCATTTTCAGGCGCAGAAGTGTCGCCACTGGGTGTTTGCTTTCCCCCCTCCACACCCTGTAGTGTAAACTCTGTGTGATAATGCTAATCTTTTGAACGAGCACGTGTCCGGGTGTTCCAGGTGAAAGTAGCCGTACTGCTTTAGTGATTTCCTGCTCGCGGCCTCATTGGATATACTTTGTACAAACTGATGAAAGACATGTATATAGATATATATAAACTAGGGCTCGGTATCCACTGATGCAGACACGTCTTCAGATAGCGACATCCACAGGAAGGACGTATTAGATACAAACACTTCCTGGCTGAAAACAAGTCACCATTTCAGAACAGTGAAATTATTTTTTTTTTTTTTTTAAAACGAATGAGATTTGACGTTACTGGACAGAGCAATGGAAAAAGGTCATGTGACCTGATGAGTCCAGACTGAGCCTGTTCCAGAGCGATGGGCGTGTCAGGGCGAGAAGGGAAGCGCATGAAGCGATGCTCCCATCATGCATAGTGTCCACTGTACAAGCCTCTGGAGACAGTGTTATGATCTGGGGTCGCTTCAGTCGCTCAGGTCGAGACTCAGCGACGTCATGTGGAGATAAAATGAAGTCACATGACCACCTGAATGTACTGAATCACCAGCACATCACATCTATGGAGGGTTTCTTCTTCCCATATTCCAGGACTCAGAGTGTAAAAAAGCGGCTCTGGGAGGGTGAGGAATCGTCTATAAACTGGCCACCACATTGTAATTGAATGAAATGAATATGAGAGTGTGATTTTATTGATTAATGTTGTTATTGTTTGTGAACCATCAGTGTAAGAAGTATAAGAAGCTGTAGGTATTTTTTCCATAACAAAATATTGTAATAATAAATGTTAAATAATATATCTATTAAAAATGCTTTTAAAACTAAATAGGAATAAATATTAGATAATATAATTAGAAATGTTAGATGATAATAATAATATATTATACGTAGGAAATGGTTTAGACATTGATACGTGATATGCGATCATGACCGCTCTCTTTTCCGTGTCCAGGGAAACGCTGCATGGGTTTGGTGGACTTGGACCGCGGTTGGGCTGCTGAGACTCACGGTTACTCGGTGAAGGTGATGACCATGGAGCCGGAGAGCTGCTCCCCCAAGAACAACATGCTAGTCGGGGTCCCAGCCTAGCATCTCCATTCAACGAGCACGGGGTGTAGACTGGAGCCTTGAGGAACACCTTAGAATTAGATCTTTCAGGATCAAGCGATAGCTCTGAAGATGTCTATAGAATGTGAGGCTTCAGAGCAAACTTTTAGAAATAAAATTGTCTGTTTTTTTTGTTTTTTTAATGATGCAGGAATGGATTCCTTTCTCAGGCTAATCAATATGCATGGACACGTTTATTGCGTGTTTTTAATTTCATAACCGCAATTTAACTGCATTAAATGTTGAGTGGAATCCAGCTGTGCAGTTATAAGGAAATAATCAGTGACTTGGTGCTGTGATGCTTATGTCATTATTTTCCCTCTTCCAGCAAAGTGTTTCATTCCCTTCATATGACAAATCATTTTTTATTTATGAATGATTGAATGTACTTGTAACCAGTTAAAGTAACAGTTAAATGGGACACATTATGGGGGGAAACAATCACTTTTAGACATACAGATGGGTCTGCGTCCAGGGGAAGGGGGGGGGGGGGGGGGGGGGGGCTGAGAGGTGTGTGGGTGTTGGGATGTTTTTAGCTTTGTAGGCAATTTATAACTGATGTAATCTATTGTTCCTTCACCAGCCTCTGTTTTTATCTTTTGGAGTTTAATAAAGATTTCAAGTTCCTGACATGACGAATCTCTTATGGTGGAAAACTTACAGAATCCTTCCATAAGTTCAATTCTAACCAGGACTTGTTACAAAATGCATAAAACTGAAAACTTCGGGCATCCGGGTGGCGCAGTGGTTAAAGCGCTCGCCCTATCATCCGGAGATCGCTAGTTCGAATCCCGGGTGGTGCTGTAACCTCTCGCAGCCGGAGGTCTAGAGAGAGCTGATTGGCCGAGCTCTCTCAGAGGGGAGGGATGAGAGGTACTTAGTGCTCCCACATGAATCACGGCTCTACAGCCAATCAGGGACGTCTGTGAGCTCACGCAAGCGGAAGTAGCGGATAGCGCTGTCCTCCGAGTGTGTGACTCCGCCCCCCAAGCAGTTCGATAAGATGTGGCCGGCTGGCGTCACGTGGTTCAGAGGAAACATGTGATGGTCTTCGTGGTAGTAGTGGTAGTAGTAGTAGTAGCCTTAATGTGGAGCCCCCTAGTGACGGGAAGGAATTGGACACGACTAAATTAGGGAGAAAATCTGGGGAAAGAAAAAAAAAACTGAAAAAAAAAAAAACTTCAAGCTCAGTACGGTGATGAGACTTTTACCGCAGTAAAACATCTGAATGGTGCAAACGTTTTAAAGAAGGCAATGTCGCAGAGGAGACACATCTGTGTGTGTGTGTGTGTGTGTGTGTGTGTGTGTGTGTGTGTGTGTATGCACTGTACACACACTCAGTCACCAACACCACTTGCACGTTACAGGAACTCGGCTGGGAGTTATCACCACGTCCCCCATACAGTCCTGACCTCACTCCAAGACATTTCCTCATTTTTGGAAAAGGCATTAAAGGAGTTCCTGGGAGGCCGGCGTTTCAGACGTGAAGTGAAGCAGGCAGTCCCATCATGGCTCTAGCGTACTGAGAAAACGTTCTACCTTGATGATGTCCAGGCACTAGTGACACAGTGTATCAGGGGATCAGTGTGTAGACAGCTGTAGTATCAGTATGTCCTGTGGGGTCCTCGGGCCCCTGATTTGCTAAATGTCTCCTGAAGCCCAAACCACCCCGACTCCGAACAAACCGGCTCAATCACGTTAATAAATTAGGAATTGCTTCACGCGCTGTTTGCAAACGAGGCTTTATTGGATCGTGTAAAGCCATCCGGCGTATTTCTCATTATAAAAAGAACAAAAGACGCCGTCTCCGAAGATCCGGTCCCGTCCCACTTATTACTGATGTAAAATTATTCATTATAATCTGCTGCTCCTCCTCGCAGGAAGACTGCATTTTTAATTCGTTCTTTTCAAAAGTGGCCCGTTGGGGACGACTACAGGAAGCTATTAATGATGACGCACGTGGTTGGAAGCGTTTCGGGGACGCGTCTCTCCGGTGCGTCTCCCCGGTGCGTCCACTCCCCTGAATGTTCGATCAGTTCGTAGATTATGTACAGTAAAGGTCATCTCATTACATTGGACTAGAGCGAGATGTGCCGCACAGTTCACTCTGTTCTCTCTCTCTCTCTCTCTGTGTTTATTGACCCTTCTGACGGACGGATTGTTATTTCTCTCGCACACACACACACACACACACACCTGCATTTCCTCAGACCATAACAGCCATAGTGTCACATTGGATATAGAGCAGGGAAATTGCTCCTGCAGTGTGAGGAAGTGGCTGCGTCTCCGTGTATGATACACACACACACACACACACACACACACACACACACACCAGGCTGGCAAAGCTCATCTGAATTCCGCTGGCGAAGTCTGTCTCTCTCCGGGATTGAATAGCTGGAGCCGCTGGAGGTTTTTTTCAAGGAGAAGGAAGCATGTGGGAAACCCTGCAGTGTGTAGAGAGACACTTCCTGCCGCTGAGAGGAAATGGACTTTTACTCTCCCTCTTTTAAGACTGAATGCAGGTGTGAATTACACAAAGTCGACAGTTTATTAGTTCCACGATTTGTATAATTCAGACGTTGCGATGGATTAAGCGTCGCTTCTCATGCAGATGAGACCTATTGAGTTCCGTGCTGCTGTTCATCACGTCTCCCCGCCGTCATCATCTCTCATTATGGAGAAAACAAAAGCAAGTGCCTGGAGTGAGCCGTCTCATTTAGCACGGGGAGAGAAAGCAGGCGCTGTCTGAAAGGCTTAAAGTGCAGAGTGACCTTATAGGTTTATTAATGTCTCCGTGACCTTTAATACCTTATGTCATTTCAATTTGGTTTAAATTTCATGGCGATGGATTGAATTAATTTTCCATATCCAGCTGCAGCTCCGATACTGCAGGTGCTTGATTGTATTTTCTTTTGCTTCGGTGACTTTTAGCCCCCAGTTCCCTCTACAGCGCATTTATTTCTTGCTACTATTGTTTGATAAATCAGAAACTTTTAGCATGATCTTTCTTTTTCAGTAAAGTGATTGAAAAAGATTGTTTCATTGTTTTTTTTTTTTTTTTTTTTTGAAAAACAAAAAAACGTATTATTTATTCCCAGTTTCCCATTTCCAGTTATAAATGTAGTGCTTTACTGTACACTGTGCAGAATGGCAAGTGACTTCAATATTTAATTACCATAGTAAAGCCCTAAATTCATATTCATAATAAAATCAGAAATACATACATAATCTAATTTGTACATCAAAGCAGGAATTATAATGTGAAATGGGTTTATAAGGAGCTCCAGACTGAATGATATCACAGTAAATCAGTAGAATGACTGGATCGGCTCTATGTTATACCGTATTACGCTGCTGTAATATCACCTGTGCTCAAGACCGAAAGCACAAACGGCTGAACTGGGTTTTCTTAGGAGGGTAGTTGGCTTTTCTCTCAGAGATACTTGCAGGATGAGATGCTCGATCATCCGTCAGAAACTCCGAGTAGAACTGATGCTCCTAGGCGTGGTAAAGGAGTCTGTTGATGTTTTTCTGGTAAGAGGGGAAGTTCGGGGTTCCCTGCTGGAACTGCGACCCCTGTGAGCCGATTTCAGATAAGCGGTTGAAGATGGATGGACGGATATTATAGATAGTGTGTTAGTTACCTCAAGATATGTCAAGGATGAAAACAATATTATAAAATAAAATTTTGGCTCGCGACTCAGCAGCTAGGGGTTAGACGATTGTATATTTAATATAAGTTAATATTTGTTAAAATATCTACCAAAAGAAGATGCACTTTCAGTTTTTGACCCTAATATACAGTCTATATATATATATATAGAGAGAGAGAGAGAGAGAGAGAGAGTACAGCTCTGGAAATAATACGACTGCAGTTTACTCCAGAATGCTTCTGGAACGTTATCAAGAGGAAGATGGAGGGCCATAAACCATCAAATAAAACTGTAAAATTGTTTTTTTGTTTGCAAAAAGAGTGGTGTATAAAGCAATGTGACAGCGATGTGAAAAACTGGTGAAGAGCCAAAACACATGAAAGCTGTAACTGCAAATCGAGGTTATTATTCCACCACGCGGATGTGTGTACGCGAGCCATTCCAGAGGACAGACGCGTCCACATCTGATGTAATTACGACAGCGAACATGACATACAAATCCTATCTGACCGAAAAAATCTGAATTGAAGAATGCGGCTTGTAATGTGAATGTAGCGTTACTTTCAGTGTCTTGTAACGCCGATTGTTTACAGCATTTCCTTATTACAGGCTCATCAACAAATATTGTACATTTTATGTACATTGTATAATTAATTTATAACGGGGGAAAAAAGCCATCTAAATAATTTAGCCACATATTTTTGGACAGCAGAGTTAAATTTCCTTTTCCACACCAAGACCTGATTACTGCCAGACCTGTCGAATCAAGAAATCACAGAACCTGCCTGATCTAAAGAAATTTAAGAACAGATGAGAAACAAGGTGATTGGCGTGTATCAGTCTGTACAGGGTTACAGGGACATTTCCAAAGCTTTGGGACTCCAGTGAACCACGGTGAGAGCCGTTATACACAAATGGAGAGAACTTGGAACAGCTGTGAACCTTCCCAGGATCGGCCGGCCGACCGAAATGACTCCAAGAGCACGACGACGCCTCATCCAGGAGCTCATAAGAGAACATAGAACAACATCTAAAGACCTGCAGGTCTCACTCACCTCAGCTGAGGTCAGTGCTCATGGTTCAACAATAAGAAAGAGACTGGGGGACAAAAATGGCGTCCATGGGAGAGTTTAAAGATGAAAGCCCCCGCTGACCAAAAAGAACAAAGTCTCATCATTTGGCAAAATTATTTTGATTAGCTCCAAGACGTTCTGTGGGCTGATGAGACAAGATTTGAACTTTTTGGAAGGTGTGTGTCCTTTTACATCTGCTTTAAAACCAACACAGTGTTACATAAAAAGATCAACATCGTACCAACAGTGAGACATGGTGGTGGTAGTGTGATGGTCTCGACCTGGACGACTCGCTGTAACTGATGGAGCCATGAATCCTGCAGGAAATCCAGAATGTCAATGTCAGACCACCAGTTTGTGACCTCAAGCTCAAACGCACTCGGATTACGCAGCAGGACAAAAAAAGGCTCAAAAAAGAAGGTTTTGTAGAGACCTAGTCAAAGTCCGGACACAAATCTGATCCTTAAACAGGTCGTTCATGCTTGAAAACCCTCCACTGTGGCCTCAGTTCCCATCACAGTGAAAGAGGCGTGGCCTTTGTTCCTCTGTCAGAGTGAAGGAGGTATGGCCTGTGTTCCCATCACAGTGAAAGAGGCGTGGCCTTCATGTCTCAACAGAGTGATGTAAACATGGTGTTGGTCTAAAATCACTCCCTCACTCACTCCTTCTTCCTTTAATATAAAGATTCTGTTAAACAGAGAACTATACAGGACAGCAGTTCAGACGAAAGCTTTCCTGATTGAGACAAACACAAATCACACGGCATTACTAACACCACAACACACACACACACACACACACACACTAAAACTATAAAACGGTTAATATGGCCCGACCTGTGGTTTATGATCCTCGAACAGGGAAGCAGTGTGTGTGTGTGTGTGTGTGTGTGTGTGTGTGTGTGTGTGTGTTAGTGTGAACACAGCTGTTCAGGGATGTTCAATACATATATAAGAAAAAAAATGTTATTTGCATGTAGAGCTGATTGATGCACACTTTTAATTCTGACCTGTAAATAAACAACAAGAAGAAAAAACGCCTTTATTAGTGTTGAGTTATTTTTACATGTATTGCATTAAAGATAACAGACTGTTCATGAGCATTTAAGCGTTTAACCTTAATTGCTGTCTTAATGATAACGAGGTACATTCACCCAGCAGCATTCGCTTCAATACACGTTAACAAATAGATAAGACACTTTCTCACCAGGGTTGGTCTTTTTCTTTTAAACCAACAACACGGTATAAAAAAAAAGCTGCTGTTTCTTCAACACAGGTCCTTTTTTTTTTTTTTTAAAGTCATTTCTTAAAAGTGCTGAATGATGTGAGATTAATTAATTAATTAATTATTATTATTCATTTATTTTACCTCTGGACCGAACAGGCCACGATGTGAAGGAAACATCAGAGTCAAACACGCTCCTGAAACATGACTCATTATTGCCTGTATATCAGATGAACAGTCTAATAAATTCATGTGTAGGCTACCAGAAGGCTGCAAGTTCAAATCCCAAGGCTGCCAGAAAGATATTAGTCCTTGAGAAAGCCTGGATCACATTTACAATACCTAACTCATATAAAAGACTGCTGCCGGAAAACCTCCCCTGAATTTCATGATATCTGGTCAGAAACAATCTCGGTTTTTATTTTTTTTGTCATAGACGCATGACACACAGGGTGATGTTCGACTAGCTGCTCTCTCATGTTCACTACAAAATTAGACGCTGCCTGGACGCATAAAGATAAAACCGTTTATTTAATGAAGAGAAAACAAGACACGCTCCCGTGTGAGACAGCGCTGAGTTTTATACAGAATTATTGTGTTTATAGGTTTCACTCTAATCACACTTTTCTTTACTGAGCCATGAAAAAGTATTTGCCCCTTCCTGATGTTTTTTTTTTTTGCATATTGGTCACACTTCAATGTTTTAGATTATCAAACAAATTGCGATATTACACAAAGATAACCTGAGTAAAATTTTACTTATTAAAAAAAAGCTGTCCAAATCTGACTGGGACTATTTAAAAAAGTCATTACCTCCTAAACCTAATAACTGTCCTTGCTGGCAACAACTGTAAAACAGTGTTTGTGATGACCGGCACCGAGTCTCTGGCGTCACTGTGGAGGAATTTTGGCCCGCTCTTTTTTGCAGAATCGTTTCTTCGCTTCACAGTGACTGCGGAACAGAGGCCACGCCTTTACAAGGACTGAAGAATATAGGCCACGCCTCCTTCAATGTGACTGAGGAACATAGGCCACACCTTCTTCACTCTGACTTAGGAAAAGAGGCCACGCCTCTTTCACTGTGATGGGAAACAGAGGCCACGCCCCTTACTTAGCAATAGCTCACTAGTAATTAATGTCGATACATACTGAGATTACGTTCTGTAATACTAGCGGTGGACACCCGCACTGGTTTTAAAAGTCTGTTTAATGTCCACGTCTGATCCAGTTCATGAGCGAAAGATCAAATCTCAAAACAAGACCTATTCGAAGCAATAGAAAGTGAAACTGCAGGGAAGCAGAGCCGAGAAACCTCCATCTAATAAATCAGTCACACGGCTGTTGGCTTCAATAAAGTGATCAGAAACCCTTATAGGTTTATTTCATTATCTCCCCCACGCTGAGCTTCTGGCCTTTCTGTCACCCTGCGAGCGTTATTAGATCACGCAGCTGTTTGGCCTCGTGCACCTTTTGCTTAGTCATTAAATGGAAACTTTAACATGCCTGAAGCCACTGAACTTCTCTTGCTTTGCAGTTCTATATTTGAATAGGTGTGCGTGTGTTTCTGTCTTTTAATGTGTGTATTTACACAAAAAGCCTTTGGCAACTTCACATATCTCGTCTCAGCTTGTCAAAAACACCCGAAGCCTTGGCTCATGGTTTGGGGAGGTTCACCTGAATACCCAGGAAGTGTGGCAGTGAAAAAAAAAAACGTATTGATGGGTATATGAGTGCATGCATACATTTCTTTTTGTCTTTTAGATACCCTGTGTTTTTTTCTTTGTTTGTTTGTTTTTTTTTGTACAAACTTGTTATTTGTGATTATGATTTCAATCAGTACAAAATATATATATATGATTTTCAAATGTTAGTATTCAACAACAACAATTTTTAGGAAAATATGTGCAGAACAGAAAAGGAAGCGGTACATTATGCCAAATTTATTTGTATTTTATATACAGTTATATAAATATCCATTTACTAGAAACTTGATCTTAATTTGGAAGACATCTTTGCTCCAGACCAGTTATTTGCACGTTCCTTACACCACCTTTCGCCTGTTATTGTGTTTGTTATGCAGTTGTAAACAGTAAAGTAATCAGTTTTGAGCCCATTATAATGGCCTTCATTTGTTTTCTTTAGAATTACAAAAGCTTGTAACTAAAACACAGCTGTGCAGTCAGTAAATTAATATCTCATAGGGGTCAAGTCATTTATTCTTAAACTTCTTAGAGAGATTTTATTATTATATAAATAAAGAGATGAATATTATTATTTATACTATCAGGGTGCAAACAATAAACGTAGGTTTTGTTTGTTTTTGACACAAGCATGAGTTTAATTAACAAAAACTTTTAGAAATGTTATGGAACAAAATGCCTTTCTTTTGTACTTTATGGAAAAGCACAAGCCTAGAAATGTGTGGTAAGCTTGAGTTAAATAAAATGCAAAAGTGCAATTTTCTGCTCAATTCTAACAAATCATTACTGACAAAGATGCATTGCTGTAGGAATTATTGACTTTACTGCACTATGTAAACTGTAAGCATTCATTAAATAAAATGATCCTATATATGAGTGTACGTCACCTTTTTAATACTGTAAAAATAAAATATTTAACTCCAATATCTATTTTCCCCTCACAAGTATAGAATAATGTTTTCCTAGAACTTTCAAGTCTACTAAATCATGTTTGCAACATTTTCCCACGTAACAGTTTTACTATAAATTGTCACATAAGGGTGTCAGTAGTGATTTAATCAGCCAATTTAATTTAAAGAATGGCATGTTGACATGCCTTTAAAACATGCCACGCCTCATACCACTAAATACAAATGAGACCACGCCCCTTTGCACCATCATATAAGAGACAGTCAAAGTAGATCATTTTCCCCCATGTTGTCATAAATATATCCATATCATACTATTTAATAGATACATCAGGTAAAGGCTTTCAAATAAGTAGCTTAATTTCCAAATATTAGTGAGTAAGTGTATGCTTCTTAAAGCAACTGATGTAGAAGCAGCTGTCCCTGGGCATCACGAGTCAGTTCTCTGATTCGACTCTTTTGAACAAGTGAGTCAAATGTAGGAGTTCTGATTTGTTTAGATCAACACTCAGTAAATGTGTAGATTAGAGATTCTGAGGGTTTGGATGTAATATGGCTAGTGGATTTAATAATAATTATTATTATTATTATTATTATTGTATATTGTATTATTTTATAAAAAAATGTATATATCATCGTATTATTATTATTATTATTATTATTATTATTATTATTATTATTATAGTGTATATTGTATTATTTTATAAAAATATGTATATATCATCGTATTATTATTATTATTATTATTATAGTGTATATTGTATTATTTTATAAAAATATGTATATATCATCGTATTATTATTATTATTATTATTATAGTGTATATTGTATTATTTTATAAAAATATGTATATATCATCGTATTATTATTATTATTATTATTATTATTATTATTATTATCATAGTGTATATTGTATTATTTTATAAAAATATGTATATATCATCGTATTATTATTATTATTATTATTATTATTATTATTATTATTAACAATAATATTTATTATAATAGTATTAATTGTTGTTGTTTTAGGACTGCTGTTGTTTGAGAGGTGAAACAACACATTAACACACATTAAGGATTTAATCTATGAGGTAAGTTTTAATTTCTTAGGATTAGACTTGCTGTGCTGGTGTCTTATAAATCATAATTTCCTTGAATGTTGTAACAGTATTTGTGGAATTAACCATTTTATTTTTAGTTTACAGGCAATTGAATAACGGACTGGATTCGGGTCAATTGTTTATTAGATGATAAACAATGAAATCAGATCTGATTCCCCTCATTCACAATCACATGTTTGCTATTAATGAGTATGATGACATCACATACTGTATTTACTGATTTTTCTGGGTTCTAATAATGTTGTTATTATTTATTTACATATTCTTTGTTAAGTTTGCTTATACTGTTTGGTTAACTGTGGATAGTTAATTGTAATTTCTGTTTATTTTAAATCAAACATCAGACTACACGGACATGGGAATTGTGTACTGGGAGATCGATGCTAGGCTAGTCTGCTATTTACATCCCGCTGTTACACGCGTAGCTCTCATGTGTTAGCATCAGGGTCTGCTCAGTTACTCTAACTACTGCATACGTCGCCGTTTACACACAGACTACATTTCATTGTCACTTTCGTGCTGCTCGTTGCACAATTACTTACTGTATGTTTTTGCACAGTTTATACAGTTTGCACTGTTTCTCACTTTGTCACGTATAGACTTGTACATCATGACTGAACTGCTATTAACCTCATTTACTCCTCCATGTACTCCTTATATATCCTGCAGTGTTCACTGCGCTAATAACTTCTGGTCAGTTCTCACATTACCCTGTGTGTACTGACTATATATACAGTGCTGGTCACTATTATTGGCACCCCTGGTTAAGATTAGTGTTCTTAAGCTTCTAATAAATTCATGTTTTATTTAAGCAACATAGAACCGCAATGCAGGAAGAGAGAAAAAGCCAACATTTAAATCCAACATTTAATTGAAGTACAGTTATTCAGTGAGGAAAAAAAAACCCACATTAAGATTTTTTTTTTTATGAAATCATGGTAGCCACAATTATTGGCACCCCTGATGTTAATCCTTCGTACCACCCCAAGACAGAACTTAATCTCCTTCTATAACATTTCACAAGATTGGAGAATGCAGATAGAGGGATCTTTGACCATTCCTCTTTGCACAATCTTTCTAGATCATCTCCTCCTGGATCCTCTCGCATGCTCTCTCCTCTTCAGCTCACAGGTTTTCAATCGGGTTGAGTTCTGGGGTCTGAGACGGCGATGAGAGGAGGATGATTTTGTGTCTGCTGAACCATTTCTGTGTAGATTTCGCTACACATTTTGGGTCATTATCCTGCTGACCCAATGTGAAGTCACGACCAGTGACGACCCACCTTCGGATTTCTGACCGAGGACATCAGGTTTTGATTGAAAATGTGCTGGTATTTCAGAGAGTTCATGAGGCCATGCACCCTTCTGTTTGGAAGAGAAACAGGCCCACAGCATCACAGATCCTCCACCATACTTTACATCTTCTGTTTTACGCCAGTGCCACGATAATGTTTTAATTTTTTATCTTTGTTCGATTTATGACATAAAAAGTAACTATGCACCAAATGTTTGCTGAAAATATTCTGCTTTTCTCCATTTCCAAGAGAGACTGTGTTAACACCTTTTCAATTAAAAAATCTGTGTTATTTATCCAGGGGTGCCCAAACTTTTGCACAAGACTGTAGATGGCATCTGATGGTTGTTATGGAGACTACACTTTTTGATGCAGTTCTGTAGCAATGAGGTTTGGAGATTTATTATTGTTTTCCTCCTCACTGTGTGTGGTGGTGAGATGAACTCGGTTCCTCGTCCAGCCTGGTGTCTCACTGTTCCAGTGGTTTTCAACTTCTTAATGATTCCTCTGACTGTAGATTCGGACGGATATCGACATCTGCCTTACTTGAATGCTGGGTTCTCTTGTCTTCCCATGTTGAAGAGTGGATTAGAGAAATAGGCCTCTGTGTCACGTCATATTTATACCAAGTCAAGTCAAGTGACCTTTTATTGTCACTTTAATCATATACAGTTCGGTACACAGTGAAACGAAACAGCCTCCCTCCAGGGCCGAGGTGCAAATGAACCAAATTATTATAAATGAACAAAAACTAACTAAGAAGCCTGATTAGCCGGCTAGCTGAGACGAGACAGATTGACATCAACAGGGAAACAGGAAGTTATGAATTATTAATTTAAAGTTTCTAGATACTCTGATCAAGTTTATAAACTACAGTAAAAATGACAATAATTAATTAATTAATTGATTAGGTGCCAATAATTGTGTCCGGGTGATTTTATATTAAAAAATATATATTCTTTTTTTTTTTAGGCATGGATTTTTTTTTTATTCACTTGTGTTAAAGATGAGATTTTTATTATTTTTTTTTTTTTTGTGAGATTTTGCTTCTGCAATTTTATATATATAAGAAGTCTAAGAACACATCTTAACCAGGGGTGCCAATAATAATGACCATATACAGGGGGGGGGGGGGGTGCAACCTACAACCTGTCTCTGTGTTACTGTCTCTATGGCTGCTGGATATCTGATATCTGGACTTTCCTTCGGGATCAATAACGCAGATCTCTCTCTCTCTCTCTCTCTCTCTCTCTCTCTCTCTCTCTCTCTCTCTCTCTCTATTTCCGATTCTCAGGAATCGATTCCCCCGAGGGAGCCGATCAAAGGGAGTCGGTTCCTTGGTGAGTCTCTGATCAGCTTTGCGCGCGCGGGCAGAGTGAGAGCGCAGTGAGAGTGAGAGCACTCCGCGTACAGAGGGAGCGCACTCTCACACACACACACACACACTGCAGGGAGCAGGGTCGCAGCCCGGGGTCTGAACCTCTCAGTCGGACACTGAACCTCCTGCATCACCGCTTCATCAGGACAACCAGAGCAGCGTCCTGTGTTTATCTCCCGCGCTGAGAGACACAGAGACACACAGAGAGACACAGAGAGAGACAGAGACACACAGAGACAGAGAGAGACTCGGAGCGCACGCGGACTGTCACCTGGAGCGCCGCCGCCGCCGCCGCCGGTTTGTGCGTAAAAACGCGCGGAAATGTTGCTGAAGTTGCTGGTGTTGTGGATAAGCGGCGTCGGGCTGAGGGCGGAGTTTGATGGAGGGTAAGCATCAGGATTCTCTGCTCTTATTAGAATGATTTCAGAGTCTGATCCGGGTGGATGAGATGTTGTCGGATCATTTAGGATTTAAACTGAGACCCGATTCATTACTGTGAGCAACTGATGCAGCCTGAACATCTCCATCCTGAGAAACTCTCTACTGTAGTCACACTGCGAGTTACACCGACTCTCTCTCTCTCTCTCTCTCTCTCTCTCTCTCTCTCTCTCTCCTTATACTGTACATAGCTGATAAATATACACCTGATCAGTGCCTTTAACCAGGAAGAGGATTACATTTATTTATTTATTATTATTTAATACCCAACAGTCCTCATATGATGATGATGGTACAGTACAGGATATATACACACACACACACAGTGAAGTTGGCAGGAAACGTCCTCATAGGGATATATATATATATATATATACAGAGTCAGACAAAAACATGTACAGTACAGTATACACACTTCAGAAAAAGAAACAACTTGTATAAATATTTCAATACTACATTTATTGCTGTATGATAATATTGTGATAATAATAAGATGATGATAATATTATATTGATATATTGTACATCATACTATTTTTTTTTTCTTTTCCTGAAGTGTGTATACATCATTTTGGCTGACTCTGTATATACACATACATACTGTACATACATACAAATATATAACATATACACATACATACTTACAATGTTACATTTCTTGTGTTCTTGAAATTTCCTCCTGAAAATCAGTCATTTTCGCTTATCGTCAAGATATTTTTTTTTTACTTATATTTTATTTATTCGGTTTGAACAATGATCAACAATGGGCAAAGCAGACAACTCTACATCATTCTCACACACTATACTGTTTTCCAAAACATTTAAAGACGGCACAGGAAGTCTGATTTGAGTGCAGGTGTGAATAAATGTTTCCTTCTCGCTGAAAGATAAGACTGAAAGAACTCTCCGGATTGCCGGCTTTTGACTTCATCGTGTCCTAACATGAAATGCTGAACTATGTGAGGAGGCGCACTACAAACCACACACACACACGCACACACACACACGCACACACACACACGCACACACACACGCACACACACACACACACACCAAACCCCTCCAGAGAGCTCCCCGAGCCTCACATGAACCTAACCCTGATCTCAGATTATTATTGCAGGTCAAATTCTTCCTCTGCAATAACGCTCGCTCTCTTTAGGATGAAGTGGAATTGACGTGCCCTATTTATGGATCACAAACTTGGCTTTCTGCACCCCCTAATAGCCACATTTACCCTAGGGGACTTTTTTAAAATGTATGTTTCATGCCCTTGCATCATGCTACTTTATTAATACACCTAAGCTTAACTTTCCCTGGTCATGTGGTGCTGCAGTGTCTCGGCTTACAGCTACTAGGTTTCCTTGTGTGTCCTGTTCCCGGAGTTCCCCTGTTCAAACACACCCACACCTGACCCAAATCATCATCATCAGGTCATTATGGGTGTGAGCAGGGAAACACTAAAAAGGATGTTCCCAGTGCAGGGTCGGTAAACAAGAGCTTACTGGTGAATGCTGTGAATCATTCGTCATGTCCGGAGGGTTTAGAGTACCATAAATATTACTCGGCCACCCAAGCAGTAACAGAAAGGAGGAATGCTGAACTTTTGTAAAATAAAGCATCATTTATTTTAGCTTTCGAAAAACAAAAGTCCAAAAAAATGACCAGTTGACTGATTATCTTCTTAGTTAATAATATTTTTGTCTCCAGTTTGCTTGTCACTGTTCTGCTCTTCGCAGATGCAGAACTCTCTCAACAATTTCACATGAATATTCATAAGTTAACCACAGGGATGCTGGATTTTAATGCAGTCCCAGTCACCGCTGGACCGGTAAAAAAAAAAAAAAAGTCCTCATTTGCTTTGAGTATTTGCCAGACATTAATGTGACCTGATTAGACGAAAAGTTAGAATAGAGTCTTGGGGATTGACGATGGCACTCGACACAGTCTGAAAGAAGGAAGCCCTTAAAAGAATGTTAAAGCTAGCCACTTTTAAGTGTCCTCAGTTGTCCAGGAGAAGCATGCAACTGAGTGCTTCTCTATTGAGGAAAGTTCCAAGTAGAATATCTTTAGGAAGATGTAAGTGCCCTCATCCAGGAACCATTGGAGAACCTTTGAAGTGCAGACTGTTTTTTGAATCCTGAATACCTTAAAAACGAACAAAACAAAAAAAATTCTTACCTTACTTTAAGGACCCTATATGCTTAGAAAAGTTGGAAGCTCCTAAGGATTCGGTAGTTGTCCTGTTCAGGGAGCTTGAAAAGGTCTTGTGTACTGTAGAATCCTTCAACTGAGGGTTTTTTTCTAATAGATATGGTTTTAAATAGAATCCTTTTATAAAGCTAAAAATCCTTAAACTGTACTTTCACCGTCCAGGTCACCTTACTTTCTTGTAAATTTATAAAATTTAATGGTTCATCAATTGTTTTTTCCAAATGTACTCTTAAAGGTTCCCAGTAGAAGCATATAACATAAGTGTTTAATTCAGGGATAAAGAACTGAATTGGATCAGACGAACGGGGAAATGGAGTTGCTGCTGAGGTTGTTTCATAAAAACACCTGCTTTGTTTTAAAACTGTATTTGGTCAGTTTGCAGCCTGTCGCAGAAAATCATTCCCATTCCCACTGCTTTCATTTATTCTACAGGGTGGAATATCCATTTATACGGATACACCTTAATAAAATGGGAATGGTTGGTGATATTAACGTCCTGTTTGTGGCACATTAGTATATGTGAGGGGGCAAACTTTTCAAGATGGGTGGTGACCATGGTGGCCATTTGGAAGTCGGCCATCTTGGATCCAACTTTTGTTTTTTCAATAGGAAGAGGGTCATGTGACACATCAAACTTATTGGGAATTTCGCAAGAAAAACAATGGTGTGCTTGGTTTTAACGTAACTTTATTCTTTCATGAGTTATTTACAAGTTTCTGCCCACTTATAAAATGTGTTCAATGTGCTGCCCATTGTGATGGATTGTCAATGCAACCCTCTTCTCCCACTCTTCACACACTGATAGCAACACCGCAGGAGAAATGCCAGCACAGGCTTCCTGTATCCGTAGTTTCAGGTGCTGCACATCTCGTATCTTCACACCATAGACAATTGCCTTCAGATGACCCCAAAGATAAAAGTCTAAGGGGGTCAGATCGGGAGACCTTGGGGGCCATTCAACTGGCCCACGACGACCAATCCACTTTTCAGGAAACTGTTCATCTAGGAATGCTCGGACCCGACACCCATAATGTGGTGGTGCACCATCTTGCTGGAAAAACTCAGGGAACGTGCCAGCTTCAGTGCATAAAGAGGGAAACACATCATCATGTAGCAATTTCAAATATCCAGTGGCCTTGAGGTTTCCATTGATGAAGAATGGCCCCACTATCTTTGTACCCCATATACCACACCATACCATCACTTTTTTGTTCCAACAGTCTTGGAGGGATCTATCCAATGTGGGTTAGTGTCAGACCAATAGCGGTGGTTTTGTTTGTTAACTTCACCATTCACATAAAAGTTTGCCTCATCACTGAACAAAATCTTCTGCGTGAACTGAGGGTCCTGTTCCAATTTTTGTTTTGCCCATTCTGCAAATCGTGTGCGCCGATCTGGGTCATCCTCGTTGAGATGCTGCAGTAGCTGGAGTTTGTAAGGGTGCCATTTGTGAGTAGCTAATATCCGCCGAAGGGATGTTCGACTAATGCCACTCTCCAGTGACATGCGGCGAGTGCTACGCTGTGGGCTCTTGCTGAATGAAGCTAGGACAGCCACTGATGTTTGTTCATTAGTGACAGTTTTCATGTGTCCACATTTTGGCAAATCCAACACTGAACCAGTTTCACGAAACTTAGCAAGCAGTTTGCTAACTGTAGCATGGGAGATGGGTGGTCTCGTTGGGTGTCTTGCATTGAAATCTGCTGCAATGACCCGGTTACTGCGTTCACCAGATATCAACACAATTTCGATCCGCTCATCACGTGTTAACCTCTTCGACATGTCAATGGCTGTGAACAAAGAGAAACTTGTAAATAACTCATGAAAGAATAAAGTTACGTTAAAACCAAGCACACCATTGTTTATCTTGTGAAATTCCCAATAAGTTTGATGTCACATGACCCTCTTCCTATTGAAAAAACAAAAGTTGGATCCAAGATGGCCGACTTCAAAATGGCCACCATGGTCACCACCCATCTTGAAATGTTAAAAACATTTTGGTCCCTTAAGTGGGTTTACTCTGTAGTTGGAGATATTTGACTCTTCCCTAATTTCCTGTTTATCTCAATATATTCTTTAAGTTCAAGTCCTATCTCATCATTGTCCATGTGACTACACAAAGGCTAATCACTACCTCAGTTGATTTATGTTCATTACTACAATACTTGAATCGCGTCTCCGTGGACTATGATGTTCGCAGATGACATTGTGTTTTGTAGTGAGAACAGGGAACAGGTGGATGAAAATCTACAGAGGTGGATGTATGCTTTGGAAAGCAGAGGAATGAAGGTTGGCCGTAGTAAGACAGAATACATGTGTGAATGAGAAGGACTCAAGTGGAATGGTGAGGCTACAGGGAGCAGAAAAAAAAAAAGGTGAAGGACATTAAGTACTTGGGGTCCAGAGCAACGGGGAGTGTGGTGATGAGGTGTGTGCAAGCAGAGTGGAACACTTGGAGAAAAGTCTCAAGTATGTATGAGAGTATCGTTGGGAATGAAAGGAGCATCACCTTGTACAGTGGTGAGACCAGCGATGCTCTATGGCTTAGAGACAGTGGCAATGAAGGAAAGACACGAGACAGAGATGTTGAGATTCCCTTTGGGAGTGACGAGGATGGATAGGATCAAGACGGTGTCCAACAGAGGGAAGAACTCATGTTAGATGTTTTGGAGATGAATTCAGAGAGGCCAGATTGAGGTGGTTTGGACGTGTTCAGAGGAAAGATTGTGAATATATACACATATATACAAGGATACTGAGGTTGGAACTGACAGGCAGGAGGTTGAGAGAAGACAGAGTTTAAGTTTGCACCTCTGTGTAGTAGATGCATCATGTTTGAGGTTTCTTCATCGGAGATTCTCTGAATGAGAGGGTGAATGTTTGTAGGATTTATATTCAGTTTTCGAACATGATGATTTTTGATTAAATTCAATAGCAGAAATCTTTTTTTCCTTTATTTTTTTATATTTCCTACACCTTTTTGAAATACGAAAACGATCTCATAACCACTGAAACTCATCTTATTGATTATTCAAATGTTATTACTTGTACAAAGCAATCTACTGCTCTACACTCCAGTCCAGTAGGTGGGGGTATTGCATCACCCACTCATAAACTCAATTGATGAAGTTGACTGACCAGTGGTGGCTCAGCTGATTAAGGCTCTGATTGGAAGGGCCACTGTTGAGCTTTGAGCAAGGCCCAGTTAAACCTATCTGCTTCAGGGGCACTGTATACAGGATGACCCTGCCCTCTGACCCCAGCTTCTTAACTGGGATATGCGAGGGAAAAAAAAAATCACTGTGCTGTAAATGACAAATCAACTGAATCTTAATCAAATTATGATCAAAATGATTTTTTTTTTTTTTTTTACAGATTAGATCAGAGATATTGAAATTAAAATATGAATCTTAATCAAAAAGCAATGCTCTCACAAAATAGGGGTAGTTTAAAAAAAATTACTTTGTTGTAGGTTGTAGTTTCTGCAGATGCTGTGGGATGTTTTTCAAGGAATTTGCCAATTTTATACCGTTTTATACCAACTAACAATTTTGATTAAATTGCAAAATCAATGAAATGGCACAGCTGAAGTGCACACCAAGAAAAATGGATATTAACCAACAGGCATCATCATTTATTCAAGTCAGTAGGAACTACAGTTCGTTTTTCTCTTACTGGTGGAAGAGTGAAGAGAGTCAGGATTTGTAATTTTGCATTTTTCCCAGACGCACAAACTATTAGTCACTTATCCGTCTTGCTGAGTCGATATTTGTATATCATTCAGAGAGTTAAACAGTGATTATAGCCTTACTATCAACACCAAGGAGACCTGTAGATTTAGGCGAGGATTTATACTGAATGCTTTAGTGAATTATCACCAGAGACCTTCTGAACTTCACTGATCTCCACAACAAGGTGTTCCTAGAGGTCCACTTAATTCTACGTGGCATTGATTCAACAAGGTGCTAAAACGTTAGAAACGTTGGCCCATATCGATAGGAGAGCATCTTGCAGTTGATGGAGATTTGTGGGCTGCACATCCAGGGCACGAAGCTCCCGTTCCACCACATCCCAAAGATGCTCTATTGGGTTGAGATCTGGTGACTGTGGGGGCCATTTTAGTACAGTGAACTCATTGATTGGAGCTTTGTGACATGGTGCATTATCCTGCTGGAAGTAGCCATCAGAGGATGGGGACATGGTGGTCATAAAGGGATGGACATGGTCAGAAACAATGCTCAGGTAGGCCGTGGCATTTAAACGATGCCCGATTGGCACTAAGGGGCCTAAAGTGTGCCAAGAAAAGATCCCCCACATCATTACACCACCACCACCAGCCTGCACAGTGGTAACAAGGCATGATGGATCCATGTTCTCATTCTGTTTACGCCAAATTCTGACTCTACCATTTGAATGTCTCAACAGAAATCGAGACTCATCAGACCAGGCAACATTTTTCAAACAATTTTCTTCAACTGTCCAATGTTGGTGAGCTCGTGCAAATTGTAGCCTCTTTTTCCTATTTGTAGTGGAGATGAGTGGTACCCGGTGGGGTCTTCTGCTGTTGTAGCCCATCCGCCTCAAGGTTGTGCGTGTTGTGGCTTCACAAATGCTTTGCTGCATACCTCGGTTGTAACGAGTGGTTATTTCAGTCAAAGTTGCTCTTCTATCAGTTTGAATCAGTCAGCCCATTCTCCTCCGACCTCTAGCATCAACAAGGCATTTTCGCCCACAGGACTGCCGCATACTGGATGTTTTTCCCTTTTCACACCATGCTTTGTAAACCCTAGAAATGGTTGTGCGTGAAAATCCCAGTAACTGAGCAGATTGTGAAATACTCAGACCGGCCCGTCTGGCACCAACAACCATGCCACGCCCAAAATCACTTAGGTGCTTAAATCACCTTTCTTTCCCATTCTGACATTCGGTTTGGAGTTCAGGAGATTGTCTTGACCAGGACCACACCCCTAAATGCATTGAAGCAACTGCCATGTGATTGGTTGATTAGATAATTGCATTAATGAGAAATTGAACAGGTGTTCCTAATAATCGTTTAGGTGAGTGTATATAATATATATTTTTATACTTAATTTAATTTAATATGAAGAAATGAGGGAATTCAAAACCTTCTGTTTAACGTAAGTGTGTGTAGCTGATGAATGTCATTTTCTTTCTTTTTTTAATGAATTTTTTAAAATATGCATACAAGGGTTCAGTTTGTAAAAAAAAAAAAAAATCCAGTGGATGTCATATTGAGTCAGAATGCTGACATTTTTAGTGCTGGCTGCTGAGCGCGTAATCTGCTTGCATTAACCCTCCTGCATGCTTTATTAATGCCAGCCGTGATGGACGGAGCTCGTCACCAAAGTCATTATTTGCCAATTTCCACTACTTATAAACCTGCTTCACTTGCCTCAATCTAAATTCATCGACATGATAGTCTCCAAAAAAAAAAAGGTGCTATGCAAGATCTATTCATTATTTCCTGTCCTTCGGCAGGGCCGTTTAGAAGTCGTGTCTAATGGGCCGAGAAACACCTCAACTGCATGCAAGCATTTTTTACCCCAATGACAGATTTAATCAATAATCTTTTTTTTTTTTAAATCCTCACTCTAGAAGTTTACTCTGAATCGAGCAGTCCTTATTGGTGTTTGGAATTTTAGTTCAAGGTCACGGGAGTCACATCCTGTAGATCAGTGATTCCCAAACCTGGTCCTGGTGGACCCCCTGTCCTGCATATTTTATTGGTTATTTCTGCGCTGTCACACCCAGGTCAATTCGGAAAGGTCTCATAAACGGCTGATTTGTTCATTCAGGTGTCTAATAAAGCATTAAAATGTGCAGGGCAGGGCGTCCTCCAGGACCAGGGATGGGAACCACTGGTGTAGGTCGTGTTTCCATTTGTGGAGATTACCATCAATAAACCCTGACTGTCAATCAACGAGCAACTCACTGCAGACAAGCGATTCATTTTTTAAAAGTCATTCCAACAGTTTCTTTCAGTCTACATCAACCTTTACACCAGTCATTAGACTCGGGCCTTGGGAAACGGAAAACAGCTTGAACCAGAACAGATACAGTTTCCTCGGTTTTGAATGGCACATGGTAAATTTCTGGGTAATTTAAGTGCAAATTGTAAAAAAAAAAAAAATGAACAAAGGACTCAGAGATACGAGATACTCAAAGACATCCAAGTCAGACTGGGACCTGGGATGAAAATTCTTCTGAGTGAAGTCGTAACTGTAACTGTACATGTGACGTAGCTGATTGACATTTACAGAACGCTTTAGCCGGAATAAAACATTTTAAGAAGGCCGTATAATCATGAATGTCCTGCACGTTCTCGTGCACATTCAGAGAGGATCTCCGGTTAAAAAACAAACAAACAAAAAGCTTGGTTCGATCACCAAAGGCGTTATTTTTTTACATGATAATGCACAAGCTCATCCTGCACCCTGCACTCATACTGCCCCCTGCACCACTCGCACATTACAGGAGCTCGTCTGGGAGTTATTGCCACATCAGTCGTACAGTCCTGACCTCGCTCGAAGCCTTTTCCACATGTTTGGGCCATTAAAGGAGTTCCTGAGGGGCCGGCGTTTCAGGCAGTCTGATCATGAGTCCAGGCTGCAGAGAAAACGTTCTATCTTGATTGTATCAAAGCGCTAGTAGAAAGTCCCAGTTTGACTTGAACACCCCACGTCTTACATTCTGTAAATATCCAACAAATATAGTTTAAGATTCAGATACAATGGAATAGAAATGCGTCCCGGTTAGTTTGATTATGCAGGTGACGGTTTCGCGCTGAAGCAGCATCATGTTCTACCGCAGGTTCTCGGTTTGTGTGTTTAATATCTTTGGAGTCCGTGAACGGCGAGGGTTCTGTGTCAGCACTGTGATGGGTGTGAGTTCAATGACTGCTTGAGAACCGCTCGAGCTTTGGGACTTGGCCCTTTCACTCAGACCCATATGCTTGGACAGAATTCTGTCAGATTTAAAACTAATTCAACCCAGACAGTTTGCAGTCCAAAAGTGAAAATACAAGTTAAAAATACCGCAACCCTGGCAAGGTGCTAAATCAACACTGAGAATCTATCCTGGCATATCCAGACAGCCGGGTGAGCTTCGGTACTTGGCCGATAATTCGTTCCCTTGAGCTTGAATTTCATTGGATTTTAAACTGAATCAACCCCTGACTGGTTAAGGAATGAACGTACCGATCCCAAAACCACTGCTCGAGAAGTTTAGGTTTAAATCCTGTCACTTTCGGGGGTCCAGTCGGGACCAGATCTTTAACTCACAGCTATACACTTGGACTGTTATACACTTCACTGAGCTGCTCTGTCTGTGTGTGTAAATGTTTGCCCTTGATTTTCTAAAAGTCAGATCTCTCTTAAATGAACCACACTTAATTAAAATGGTCACTAAGCTGTGAACCACAGATAGATTGTGCATTTGATTCGATTCCGTTAAATTAGCACTAATATATACAGTATAGTCTGATTTGTATAAATACTGGAAGTATCTAATAAACACTGAAATGCTGTGTAACTTGTGTTGTTGATTGTTTAACAAAGCGATAATCTTTTTTCTTCTTCTTGACAATCTTCTGCTCCACACTCCAGTCCAGTATGTGGCGCTATTGCACCAACTGCCAATTAATCCAAAAGAATAAGAAGCGCCAGACAAAAAACAAACAAACAAACAAACAAACAAAAAAACAGGAGTATTTACAGATGATGTCGAAGTGCTTTATATTTTTTCTCCAAAGCTATGATTTATTTATTTATAAGAAATTATTTAAATATAAGAAATTTGTCATTTTTTAGTGCATTTAATGTTTACCTAAAGTGGACCTAAATAATTTAAAAAGTTTGAATCGATCCTGCATTAAATACCGACCGTCAAAAAATTCAACTGACCAAAAACTAAATACATTTTAAAAAATCGATTGAATTGCATAATTTATTAAATCGTTAGAACAGTTCTAGTAAATCTGGATCATGGAGTTTAAACCCAGAATCAGCCAGTAACCTTCCGTCTGCTGAGTTCCTCCTCTTGCATGACGACACACCGCATGCAGCCTTGCATCCTCGTTCACGTCTGTAGGATGAGCTGCAGTTACCAGCGTTCCGACCTCAAAGAATTTCCAGTATCAGATCCGGGTTGCGTAACACCGCCGCCTCCATTAGCCGCAGCGTGTCGCGCCTCGTTACGCTCATCATTAGACCTGTGAGATGGCGTTCATATTGTATTTTTTTTTTTTAATCCTCAACCAACTGGGCGCCGACAATCTATCTCAGCTTTTGTCAGTTGTTCAGTAATTATCTGTGCACGCATGCGTTTCATCTGCATATATCTGTTCAGCAGCGACCAGACGCACTAATGTGGCTTCCTGCGCCTGGTCATTACACACAGATTGCTGGAATTTTATATTCACCCTTTTCATTATGAGCGATTAGCCTTCATTAGCTTGCCGGAGCGAGACGTGAGTGTGTGCACTCTGGGCAGACTGCAGTTTCAGCACGGGCACGGTGTGTGTGTGTGTGTGTGTGTGTGTGTGTGTGTGTGTGTGTGTGTGTGTGTGTGTGTGTGTGTGTACGAGTGTGGGATGTGACTGTGGAGTGTGTGTGTGTTTCGATGACCCGCGTCTGATTGGAGGCCAGTCAGGAATGTCAAGAGTATTAAAGACTTTTTATTTATTTTATTTTTTTCATTTCCTTTTGCGCCATGCATCATCGAAGCATTATTCATGAGATGACTGTATACATATTAAATGATGATGATGTGACACGCAATATGAATCTCATATAGGAGTCTAAAAATGGCTTCAGGCCTTTGTGTTAGTCTAGAGCACAAATTTCATGCATTTTTCATGACTCTTGTTCCACTCTCTA
Organism: Clarias fuscus; assembly: GCA_030347435.1. Taxonomy (NCBI): domain Eukaryota; kingdom Metazoa; phylum Chordata; class Actinopteri; order Siluriformes; family Clariidae; genus Clarias; species Clarias fuscus. The sequence goes on from CM059211.1 coordinate 1,206,669, forward strand.
TTGCGCTGGGACACAAATCACAGCTTCCTACCAACAATTTAGATCTTGGCCTCGGTACTTATGAAACACAAGGGGAGATTTTCAAGAGAAAGTACCCCGCCCACGAGATTGATGTAAGTGCTGAATGCAGACGGAGTAAGCCGCTGCGAGCGGGCGGTTGACGGGGTTCGGCCGGCCTTTCAAATAGGTGGCAAAGATTAGTTGTGACAGTCATTTTACACCAAGCTGAGCACGGATCCTGGCGCCAGGCGTCTCCTTTTCTCCTCCTCTCAGCCCCTCTGCCTTGTTTTCGCTTTCTCTCACTCTGGCATCTCTTTGGATGCGGTCCAGGGTTCACAAACTGCAGGTTGGCATGCGATGACTCGTGTGCCTTCTTTCTTGGCACTAGTGAGGTGAGATCAGGCTTCCTCTTTTAACACACACATTCCAGATGCCTCCATAGTGTTGACATTGTGTTTATTTCTATCTTCTGTTTTTTTTGTTTGTTTTTTTCTTCTTCCATGTCATACTTTTTCCATCTGCTCTGTCGGAACCACCCATTTGAGCAAACGTGTGCGGTGTCCGTGCTGTTGCTGGACCTTACGGCTTATCTCATATCGTGCCATGCTGGCAAAAAAAAAAAAACAACAAAAAAAAAACACCGCTTTGTTTGCAGCCTTTGGACCGGAACCAAGAACCGGTGATCTAGAAGTTTGGGTTCATTTCATCACCATGGACAACTCGGGCATCCGTTACAAAGATCTGGCAAATGATGTTCTTAGTAGAGGAAGGTGTAATCTACATAAAGCATGGACGTCAGACAGAAGATTATATCTACAGTATATCATTCTAAGGATGTAAAATTGAAATGCATTCTGGGACCCTCGCTGTTCTAACACCCTTTAAATCATTTTGACTAATTTCCTTTGGAGTAATGCGTTCATTTACTGTGAAGAGCTCTCCACAGGGTGATTTCCCACCAGATAAACCTTCAATTAAGAAGCTTAAAACCCTTAAGTAACTGAAGAACCCTCGAGGAACCCTTCAGGAACCTTTTTCTGTTATTATTAAATGATAGAATTAACACAATCCTTATATCTTTCTTTTCCTGCTCGCTCCTTTTCGAATCCTTTTTGTTCTCCGTCTACTTTATACCCCTTTTTCAGTTGCTTGATACATCACACGTACCAGATGGACCTCCGTGAGAGTCCGCGCATTGTCCACCCTTTCATTCATCGCTTTTCTACCAGCAGAATGCCAGGGCTGCTACTTTTCCATTCTGTGCATTCTTACCCGACAACAACAGCGACAAAAACAGCCATTTCGCTTCCAAAGAGCTCCGGGGCTCATGACAGGAAATTGTGCTGAGATTTGTGGATAAAACATTTTTGAAGCGTTCAAGTATTTGTACATTTGTAATATGCAATGGTTAGTTTTTTTGTGGCAAAGAAATATGAGCTGGTTCTTAACACCGTAAAACCGGTTGCTTCCTTTTGAATCTTGTAGACGGATCAGATTTGTTATCGTAGTTTATAGATGCTATCGTAGCCGAGATGAGAAGGTGGCGCGGGACCTACCAGCCTTCGGCTACGGAACGCTCTCATCAGTTAAGCTGGCTGGAAAACGCTGGGCGTACAGTAGATGACTCGGCGATTTACGCAGCAGGAAGTTTTGGTTGTCAGAACGTTGCGGTAATCTTAATTTGCCGACGTCATGGACGTGAGGACGATGCCGCTATTGAAATGTTGTTGAATTACTCAGATGAAATGATGTGGGATCAGTGTCAGTCAGAGTGCTCTAACACAATGGTGCAAAAACTGACTTCAAAACCAAACTGATGATCAGAGCAGTACTTGAACTCCGGTCGCAGCTCTGACTGCACTACAGGGAATTTAACTGTACTGAACTTTATTACATAGGAAAATGAAAGCAAGTCTTTAAATTTCAACGTAGGCACCTGGACACTTCATCCTACATCGTTCGCCGAGGCTCTGCTCATCCGCTTTGGGTGACATCATCGTCTCCGGACGTAGTGTTGCGTTCCTCCCTTCCATTGTACGGCACCGAACAAGAACGATGGAATTCCACGCGAGATCATAACGAGATCTTAGCTCGCTCCTGAACGGTCAACTGGTCGGCCCGTCTTTGTCTCCGTCGCACGTTCTGCCTTTTGCGGCTGATGCCAGTGTTCTCAACCGGGGAGATATGAAATCCTACTTACTATCATCAATTCAGAGACGGTTTCCATCATGACTCCAGTGATACTGCAGTTCTACAGCCATTAAATAGTGCCTAGTTCGTTACACTGGAAGAATATTACACTGAAGCTTGGAAATGCCCGTACATACAATAACAATCACCTCATTGCAGTTCAGTAATCTGGGAGATGAGATGCGTCTCTGGAGAGCGATACGGCGAAGGCGGCGAGAGTCCGTCCAGCTGTGCGCGTCTGGGGCAAGATGGACAAACCGAACGACGACAGTGTCGGAGCAGAGCCAGACGCAGGCGCTTAGCATGCCCGGTGTGACTTCTGAGGCTTTGTGAGGAGTCATGTCCCTGTCTCTGAATATTACACTGAAGCTTGGAAATGCCCGTACATACAATAACAATCACCTCATTGCAGTTCAGTAATCTGGGAGATGAGATGCGTCTCGTACTTCTGAAAGAAGATTAAGAGATGCTGCAGGAGGCTGTTGTGTCCGTCCCGATTCCTAAACATTGGAGTCAGACGTCGCGCGAGTGGATGATAATCAGCATAAAAACTCCAAATACAGTCTACAGCGGTGGGTTTTGTGGTTTTGAGGTTGTGTTTGTTCAGGGAACGTTATCTCTTTATTAAAGTCATTCTAACTTTAGAAAACGACGTCTTCAGAGCGGTGAACGTCATCACGACATGGCCAGAGCCAAATTACTATGGTTCCCCAGCGTCGGGGTTCCTGCTGAGGATGTGCCGAGTATCTGGACAGGTTCAGCTGCTGTTGAATAAACACTGATGGCCTCTCAGCTGATCTGGCAGTTTCACTACTGCAGCTGACCGGTTCTTAAGAAAGGCACAGGGATATCAGGGTCTTTCTGGAAATTGTTAACGATGATAAAACATTAGAGACGTCCTTAAGTGTATTTTCTTCTCATTTTAGGAATTTGTAGACATTTTAAACATTTTCTCCATTTAGCTCCTGCACTAGCTGCCTCGCTCTCTCTCTCTCTCTCTCTCTCTTTCACAGTTCTGTTTTCTTTTCTCTCTGCTTTTCTGATCTCACACACAGTATGTTGGATGAGCTGTACAATCTCGAAACTCTGTTCATCTTTCTCTCTGATTATGTCGCTTTGTCTCCGTTTCGCTGCTCTATCTATTTGTTTTCCTGCTTGTCTGCTTCTCCTTTATTCATAACTCACACACGGTTGATGATTCTCAATAGCATCAACGTGCCATTTGTCATTCCCTCTCTCTCACACACACACACACACACACACACACACACACACACTGTGTCTCTGCTACGCAAATGATCCGTCATTCAGCTGCTAGGTGCGCTGCCACGATACTGTAGAAACCTTATTGGGTTTGCGACCGAGGTTAAAAATGCCTACCTGGAGATCAGCCATGTTAATTATAAGCACTCGCAATAAAGCAATCTGCTGCTCGTCTCTGTCCGCCTGTGCCTTTGTTAGAGTTGATTACTGTCTTTATTATATAAATGAGCATAATCAGGGCTGATCAGGTTTAGCATCATGGCTAATAGTTCAGCAGTCGTTTAGCAGTCGGTAATTACGTGCATGTTTTGATTGGATCGGGTGATCAGAGCCCCGATGCCGAGTGGAGAGCGATACGGCGAAGGCGGCGAGAGTCCGTCCAGCTGTGCGCGTCTGGGGCAAGATGGACAAACCGAACGACGACAGTGTCGGAGCAGAGCCAGACGCAGGCGCTTAGCATGCCCGGTGTGACTTCTGAGGCTTTGTGAGGAGTCATGTCCCTGTCTCTGAGCCAGACAGCACACAAACATTTTTTACCCAGGCCTGCCGCGCCTGCTTTCCATCAAACCCGCTCTCCCAGTGATTGGCAGCGCGGGCAGCCAGAGGTATTAGCATTTTCCCTGGCTGGCAGTCGACGCTAATCGAAGGGGATTGAGGTGAGTGTGGATGGAATTAACAATGCCACGCTCTTATCGCAGGTCCTCCGATCCAAACCCCCACCATCTTCATCCCCTCCTTCTTTCTCCAAAACGGTCACTCCACAGACGTATTATGTAAGGTCTATTTTTAGTCTCGCATTTTGGCAAACAGCACCTGATCCATCTAGGTCATGCGATGACCAAATTTTGGAATCAGCACCTCGTTTTCTGAGACCTTAAATGGTTTGTTCTTTTTCGAGTTTCAAAGGAAAGAAAGGACTCGTAATCCAACTTGGGACTGCCAAGAAACTGGGCGTATTTGCAAGAGCGGTTTATCTTCGCCTAAAGACATCTCCTCCTCATTTCACTGAGAAATGACCTGCAGTGGATTAAACAAACAAACAAACAAAAAAATCTCCCCCTAAAAAAAAAAAAAAAACTTTCATTCCTGCAGGTCATGTGGTATTTTTATTCAAAGTTCAAACGCTATTATCATTTTCTGCACCATCGCCGCTGGATGTTCGGGCGTCTGCGGGGAGAGCAGATAGGACTCATCTCGTCTCCATCGCTGAACGACGGGGTGATCATTCACGCCAGCGTATCTGCAGCCCCTCTATCTACACACACAATGGAGGCAGTGTGAATGCAGATAAGGTGTCACTGATGAGGAAGATAAGCTTCATCAGCCAGACAGTCTCGGAGATTTCACACACACACACACACACACACACACACACACACACACACACACACACACACACACCACACACACACTGCAGACACTCCTGTACTATTCGAGAATGTCCTTTGTTAAAATATCAAAGCAGATGATTTGATGTTAAAATATCTTACTTATTTAACTACTCATCCTTCGCGGGAATACTGCACGGTCTCACGGGTGACTGTTTAAATAAAACGACCGCGTAACTCATCTGCAAGTGAAACGAGATAATTGGGCTGGAAATGAAATATAAATATGAAATGTAAAGAATAAAATATGATCGGGTTTCTTCAAAGTTAATAGCTTTCGTATAAAAGGCCCATCTTATTCCTTATATACTGCAGGAATTTGCCGGTTATACATTACGGGATAACAGCTCTCTTTTCATCTCCATTATGAAGTTAATGAAAATATCCATCCACTGTACAAGTCCCTGTGAATTAGCGGTTGCTTTAGATCACACATTAAAACAAGTGTACAGTTAGTGAGATTAGTATAAACCTGTTATAGAAAACTATTATTATTAATCTTACAACCTTGATTATTAAATTAATCAAGATATGATCACATGATCAGTACCAGGCGAAGGTTTGGACACGAGTTTGGATTTATTTTCTACATTTTTTTCAAAACTCTACAAATAACACATATGGCATTAGATAATTAAGTTACAACCGCAGCAGTCAGTTCTTATTTTTAGACATGAAGGTCAGCTGTTCTGGAACAGTTCTTGCAAGAACAGTCAGTGTCAGAGGTCGCTCAGTGGTTAAGGCATATTGGACTATGGTTCGGAAGGTTCCAGGTTCAAAAGGTTGTCCCTGTTGGTCCCTTTAACCTTCAGCTGTGTAATGAGATAAAAATGTAAGTCGCTCTGGATAAGGGCGTCTGCTAAACGGCTCAGTGTAAATGTAAACAGCGTTGTCAAGTGCAGAAATCAGGAATTAGACATCAAGAAATCTGGTTAGACCCTCTGTTGGAAGGACAGCACCTCAGATTAGAGCCGTCATGAAGCTTCACAGAGCAGAAGGAGCAGATATACGTCTCAATATCAGCTGTTCAGAGGAGATTATTGTGTGTTTTGGATAAACGCCTTCAGTATTGTTTTACAGTGTAGAGAGAAATAAACATCAGGAGCGACCGTGGAGTTAGAGGGGGTGTACAAACTTTTGTGTCCAAAAAATTATTTTACACAAAGATAACCCGAATAAGTATAAATACAGTTTTCCAATTATGATGATGATAATTTTATTTATTGAAGGAAAAAAGTTGTCCAAACCTGCCTGGCCCTATGTGGAAAAAGTAATTGCCCCCTAAATCTAATAACTGGTTGTTCCATCCTCGGCAGCAACATCTGTAATAAAGCTTCCTTCACGTCACTGTGGAGGAATTGTGGCCCGCTCTTCTTTGCAGAATTGTTTTAATTCGGCCACATTGGAGGGTTTTTATGCATGAACGGCCTGTTTAAGGATCTCAATCGGATTTAAGGCCGTTGTTTGACTACAAAATCTTTTTTTTTTTTGAGCCATTCAGAGGTGGACTTGCAGATCGTTGTCCTGCTGCATAACCCAAGTGCGCTTGGGCTTGAAGTCACAAACTGATGGCCAGACATTCTCCTTCAGGATTTTCTAGTAGAGAGCAGAATTCATGGTTCCATCAGTTATGGTCCAGGTCCTGAATCTGCAAAGCTCCAGACCATCACACTACCACCACCGTGTGTGACTGCTGGTACGATGTTCTTTTCATGAAGACGAGCCTTTGTGTTCTTTTCCGTCAGCCTTGGCTTTCACCTTGGAAACGCCATTTTTGCCCCCCAGTCTCTTTCTTATTGCTGAGTCATGAACACTGACGTTAACTGAGGCGAATGCGTCCTGCAGGTCTTTACATGTTGTTCTGGGTTCTTTCATAAGATCCTGGATGAGCCGTCGGTGGAGTCATTTTGGCCGGCCGGCCGCTCCTGAGAAGGGTCACCACTGTTCCAAGTGTTCTTCATTTGTGTATAATGACTCACTGTGGATCACCGGAGTCCCAAAGCCTTAATTTGTATTTGTTCTGGTCATCTCTGTGTAATATTAAAATGTTTTTAGTGTGACGAATACTTTTTAACGGCACTGTATGTGTATTTTAGTCTAATCTTTAGGGTTTTAGTAATTTATGGCCAGTTTGCCACTGTTTACAAGTTTATACAGTACAGAGCAAAAGTTTGTACACCCCTTCTCATTCAGTAGTTGTTTCTTGTGTTCTTCTTGTGTTCTTTCTTGTGTTCTTTAGGCCCAAACGCGTCTCTTCTGCTTGTTGTCTGTCCTTAGCAGTGGTTTCCTAGCAGATATTCTAGCATGAAGGCCTGATTCACACAGTCTCCTCTTAACAGTTGTTCTAGAGATGTGTCTGCTGCTAGAACTCTGTGTGGCATTGACCTGCTCTCTGATCTGAGCTGCTGTTGACCTGCGATTTCTGAGGCCGGTGACTCGGATGAACTTATCCTCCGCGGCAGAGGCGGACTCTCGGTCTTCCTTTCCCGGGTCGGTCCGCATGTCAGCCGGTTTCTTTGTAGCGCTTGATGGTTTTTGTGACTGCACTCGGGGACACTTTCAAAGTTTTCCCAATGTTTCCGACTGACTGACCTTCATTTCTTAAAGTAATGATGGCCGCTCGTTTTTCTTCACTTAGCTGCTTTTTTCTTGCCGTAATACAAATTCAACCTCTTTGAATGAGAAGGTGTGTCCAAACTTTTGCTCTGTACTGTATATAAATATGATATATTTTAAATCCTGACTTGTGCACAATGTTACACCTCTACTATATATGTATGTTTGGTGTTTACGTTTGCTATTAGTGAGAAAATACTTTCTCAACACTCTGAGATTTGTCTCTATCAGCTTCACTCGAGATCTGCAAAGAAATAGAAAAATGCAACCCTTGTGTCATTAATAAAACTTTCCTTTAGCAGCAGAAGCCATGACAAACAGAGCAGCCCCAAAAACATTCATCTCTCGCTAGGGTTTAACTGCACTTTCACAACCTGTGCAGAAATAGTGTCAAATTATAACTTTCCATCACAAAAAAAACCTGATTACGGTTAAACCTTATCATCAGGCCCAGCTTTGTTTAGCTTTAAATCTTCTGAAACGGTAGTCTGACAGCAAAGACTTAATCGCCGGTTTGGGTCCTGGAGGTGACTGGAGGTGACTGGAGGTGAGGAACACGACGCAAAAAAACATTTCATTCTGTGAACATTAATTACACCATGTTTAATACGAAGTGTTTTTGCTTACTTTTTAATATAGAACATAATTTCAGAGCGCCGAATGAAAATTGCTGATAATAATTATAATTAATATTTACTGTAATAACTAACTGCAGACGGACGATCCATTAAAAGCAGTGAAAATGTCTGAATGCGTTCTACAGGCCAAATGTTGAAGAGTTTTCTAGGAAATTAAATGATATATCATTAGAAGAGCTCCGTCAATGGATTCAAAACACAGAACTCCACGGGAAACCTTCTCTGAAATCAATCCTGCATAATGATGCGCCGGTTTACTGGTTTTAACGGTGATGTTTTTTTTTTTTTTTTTTTTTTTCGTGCCAACAGGTGGCCCAGGCAGATGGCGTCGTCCAACGGGCTGTGCCGCTACGGCGCTCGCATCGACTGCTGCTGGGGCTGGACGCGGCGCTCTTGGGGACAATGCCAGCGTGAGTGAACTGACGCGACCGTGGGCAGCCAGGGCTCTGGGGCTAGCTTAGAGGGGCTTTCACTTCTGTTACACGCGCTAACTCTCTGCCACACACACACACACACACACACACACACACACACACACACACACACACACACACACACACTTCCACACAGCTACAGACTGACTACACAGCAAGTCACCAGTTCTTTATTAGAAATTGGACACCGCTCTCCATTTAGTGCTGCTCAGATCCAAAAGCATGGGACTGATGTGAATCGGAAAATCATGTTATACAGTGTATATATCAAAAATAATAATAAAGTCCTTCAAGTTTGGCTGTTTTTACTGAGGAGACACAAATTAAAGACGATCTCTAAAAGAACATCTTTAAGTTTAACCAGATTGAGCAATCTTAGAAGGGAACTCTTTTTTTACGTTTCCTTTTTAAATTGCACTTTTAACGTTTTACTGTTTAAAGGTTTATTATTTTTTTCCCCGCTACAAATAATATAAATATCTCATTTGGAAAATCACAGGAACGATTTCTCCCCTACGCTTATCGTATTTTTAACGCTGCCTATAATACACCCTTGAGGGTCACCGACCTGGTGACAGATTGGCAGCTACGTTTAAGAGATTGTACCCAGTACTGTAGTATCTTCCACAAGACTACAAGAATTTTAACAGCATTTTGAGGTGAACACCATAATGATATCATGCATGTTGAATTTTGCAATAAATAGTGTGTGATGATCATGCTGAGAATCAGATTTAATTAGGGACTTCTTTGACGTTCAGTTTCAGTAATGCTTCAGATATAATGATTTGATTGATTGTGAAAATTCCCATTTCATGTAACAAACTGGTGACTTGTGTTAAGTCAGAAAAAAAAATTTAAAAGCACTCACCGATTAAAGTTTATAATATCCTTATTATATAATATATATAATATTATTATATTTGTAACAACATATAGATTGTTACATATAGAAACATTGCATGGTTGCTGGTATACTTGAGGACATTTAAAATGCGTTGTAAACTGTAGTGTGTGACATTCGACTCTACAGCAATGACACGAGATTGATCCTGATAACGGCTTGTTAAGATTATAGTTTCACAAATACAATTTTAAAAAATCAATACATTGTTCTGGAGGAAAATTAAATCAGGATTAATATAATATAATATAATATAATATAATATAATGTAATATAATATAATATAATATATAGTAATTTAATCTTTACAGTGTCATAAATGTTTGAAGAGTGTTCAAGTCAAACCCGGGATTTGCTTTGGGATTAGTTATTGCCACATCACCTCATTTAAACATTACACAAGCGATCTGATGTGAGAACTTTCTACCTTGACCTTGTCCAAGCGCTAGTGACACACTGGGAGAAGTGCATCAGTGTATCAGGGGATTATATAGAGACATAAAGGGAGTGTTTACTCTCAGTACTGTGTTCTGTTATTCTGTACAATGACAGGTCCCGGTTTGACGTGAACAGCTCTTGTATTACATGGCGACATTATTAATGTGGAAGAATTGATTGATTGATAGTTAATTCTGGTTTAAATGATTAGGGACAATAACAATCTTGCCTCACCATCATCATCATCATCATCATCATCATCAAGGCACAAACGCGCCACACTCACCACTTTCACTGTACAGTTCAGAGAAACAGTGTTGAAATATTTTGTATATTTCTTCATCCCTCTGAAGTTAGATTTCTGAAGGTTATGGCCACCGCCAGCACGACACACGATACGCCTCTGAATTGTTTTAAAAGCGAGTGTGACTTCCATCCAATGCAGCACGCAGGCTTTGATTTTAACACTTGTTTGTATATGAGCCGTTTTACGTTAAGTGACTGTCAGGACGGCCGCGCTAAGTACGTGCCTTGAATCGCGGATAGTATAAAATGTTGAGCAGTACTATAGTAATATATTATCAGCAGTTTCAGTCTTCTTCACATGCATGAAATGGATTAAAGCTGCAGGCACGTGAGGCTTCCTTCATGTCAGCTTAAATTTTAGGACTGTTGAATAATCCTGCTTCAAGGCACTTAAGGTCACCCACAAACATTGCACTTTGTATGCTAATACTTCTAGTTATGAAATAAAATAAAATTACGCCACAGAGAAGCCGGGATTATGTGTATTGTAAGTGCAGACATGGTGGCACGTTCTGGACAGAGACATTTATTTAGCATCTTTGGAAGGAGTCTCCAGTGTCAGTGCTTTGTAAACTTGTAAAAAAAATTCTGCTACCATGAAATCTTCAGTATTCTGCATATTTCAACAGGCTTCATTTAGAAAGAGAGAAAAAACTTAATACAGGTAGATGAGAATTTATATATATATATATATATATATATATATATATATTTATAGCTGCTGTAAAGTAAGTGAAAGCAGGAAGTAGCATCAACCTAAGAAATTCCTGATGTATAAGAGGAATAAAACACTCAGGGAGATACGTTAACAGATCACTCCACCCTGTCATGTATTATTCCTTACATAAATATACACTTGATGCATTGAAGCACAAGAAAGAAAGTCCTTCCTTACAAGCAATGAAGGGTTTCTTTATGCACACTTAGGGAAAATATAAAATATAAAACACTGCATTTTCAAAATATTATCCAGCTTAGTGCTAATAAGAATGATCTTTAGACGGAAATTCTTCTAAATGAATGTGCAATAACTGTAGCTAGGAAAATGAGCCGCACTTCTCATAAGCTCCTCTCCTCTCGTACTCACACTCACACACTCTCTCTCTCTCTCTTTCTAAAAAGAAAAAAAAAACAGTTTTATCTCCATAAAAAAAAAAAAAAAAAAAAAACAGTCCGTATATAAAGGCACTCAGCTATCTGGTCTGTGCAGAACACTCGGAGGATGAGCCAGCAGCACTCGCATTAACAACACTGCCATGTTTTATGCGTCCGCTGCCGCCGCATGTTCCGCGCGCATCCAATAAAGTAAAGGCATGTTTCCAAGCCTAAACATTTAGCCTTATGGTGAGATCAAAATAGCCCCGCGTTCGATGTAATTGCCTTCGGAGGCGTGTGAGGATATTATTAGCGATCTGAGCGCGGCTGGCACCCTGACAAATGCACAACGTTCTCTGCATGGCTTGTATGCATGATATTCCAGCTGTTGCTTCGGCTGTGGGAGCGTGATATATCTGGCTTCGCTCGGGAGAGAAAGCTTCTTGACTCAGGGAGCTGTAAGTAACAGCTAATGCGATTTTTCTAACCCCGTGGCATCTGAGGTGTCTGTGCGCCGAGCCGCAGGTCTCTCTTATCTCGTTTAGTTTATGTGCCACCTGTCACGTAATCACATGTGGGGCAGGATGAGACGAAGCATGGCTGCATACCTGCGATTCTGTGCTGGGTGGCTGGATGACTGGGAGTGAGTCAGTAAGTGTGCACGTGTCTCTCACATTTCCACTGGTGCTTTTTCTACTCGAATATTTCTTTTAAAAAAAATGTTGAATATAGCTATAAATTGATGAAAATATTGAACATAAACAGCCGCATCTAGAGATGTTTACTACTAATGAGAAACGTTTTTCACACGTCTGAACAAGCCCGTGAGTGTGTAACCCAGTGCTGATGTTTCTCAGTATGGTGGAAGCCCCGACTACAAAAAAAAAAAAAAAAAAAACAGCCCAGGAACTAAAATGTTGGGAAGCGATTGTAAAATCCATATGCTCAAGAAAAGGGTCTTCTTGTACAAAACGATCCTGGCTTCCTGAAAGAGTGAAACGGTACTACAGTATGAAACCCAGGAACTATAGTCCAGGAGCTGGTGCTAGACAGAACAGTGTGAGCAAACTCGCTGCCCAGGAACTAAAACCTGGAACATTTTGAGAAGCAAATCTAAAATCCATAGATTTCTGAAAAGGTTCATCTGGCAAGCCTAAAGTTCCTGAGTTGCTGTGAAAAGGTAGCAAAATATCTGAAAATAGAGGAACTGACTATCATCTTTCCTTCAGTGGTTGCTATCTTAAAATTCCATCCATCCATCAGTCCAGGAACCTCTGTAGTCCAACTTGGGACCGTGAAGGCCAATGGTGACTACTGGATTTATTCCCGTTTTTCCACCCGTGGTAGGACGTCCGGTCAACATTCACACACTACGGGCAATTTAGGAACACCAGTTAGCCCAACCTGCATGTCTTTGGACTGTGGGAGGAAACTGTGGGAGGAAACCAGGAGGAAACCCATCAAGCGCAGGGGAGGACATGTACACTCCATGCACACAGACCTCGAGGTGGGAATCGAACCCGGACCCTGAAGATGCGAAGTGACCATGCTAACCACGAAGCCATTGTGCCGCCTATCTTAAAATGATGTTCCTTAAAGGAACTTAACGTACGGTTCTGAAATGAAAGCACACCTGAAGTTCATTTGTAAGTGAGCTTCCTGGTTCCTGATATGTTCCTGCATTAAAAGCTGTACAGGGCTAAAATACTGAGGTTTTATGTTCATTTCACTGATAAAACCAAGATTTTATTTCCTGAGTTCCAAAAGCTTTTTGTACTGTTTCACTCCTGGAAGCTTTCCAGGAATCAAGTAAGACGTTTTTCACTACTGAAGAACTTTGTGAAAGTATAAATCTTAGTATGCTTATGTTGTTCTGTCCTTGACCAGCATTTAACTTCCTTGGCTGTAGCTCCAGGACTCTTAAAGTATTTTATCTCCAGCGTTTTTTCTTTTTCCGGAACCACAGAATCTTAGGCAAGAACTTTTTCAGAAACCTACAAATTTAACCTGATGAAGCAGATGTTCAGTTAGGGAACTGTAGTTACAGATTTTTGTTTTTGTTTTTTATTTTGGTCGTGTTTCACTGCAGGAACCATTTCAGGATCTGCTTGTTACAGTAAGTTGTTCGTTCCTGGGATGCATTTCCAGAACGTTTCATACCTTTTCTCAGTAATATTAGGCAGGTTTTCTCCTGGGAACATGACAGTTTTAAGTTTGCCTACACTATTTGGCTTTGCACCATAATTATAGCTTCTGGATTGTAGTTAAAAGCTTTTCACTTCAGGAATGAATTTTGCCACAAACCCAAGAACTCTAGGTAGGTGTTCCACTGGAGAAATTTTACTCCGCGGGCTGCATGTCCGGATCCTGATAGTTACAGAAGTGCTTGTATCAATCAGAACTGGAACCTGGACCTTGACATATTACATCCACAATCCTCTTCAGCTCTGTTATTTTACAGTGTGATATACATTTCAATTTCTGTTCACAAGAGTCCTGAAACAGATTCTAGACTGTCCAAGAAAACTCACCTAACACTTCAAGCCCAAGGTTATTGTGTCCCAATTGCAGCTAGCGAGCAATCAGAGACCCTTCACATACTCGGGCAGTAATTGAAACTGGACGGAGAAGAGTGGAAAGACAGGATAACGGTTAATGAAAGAGACAGCAGGAGCTCCGTCTTCCTTGATTGCAGCGTTTCAGCTTCTCCCATCATCCATCACATTCTTGAGTTCCTGGGGATGCAGTGAAGTGCAGAGGTAGAAGATACTAATAAAAGCTTGGCAGAAGAGACAAGTCTTGGAGGGGAAAGAGCTCCGTGCTGAGCTATCATACGGACCTGCTCTCTTAACCACACCCAAACATGGCGCTCCAGAGCCAAGCGCTGAGCCAAACCTGAAATCAGAACCGGCACCGTGCAGGCCGGTGGATACTGGAAGATACAATGAGGTGTTTTATTTCCCAGAACATCTGGCTTCTGGTGAGAAAAGCTTAAGCGTGTCTTTTAAACTGAAGACTTGACAGACAGACTGACTGAAGCACACGCTCAGTCTCTCTCTGGTTTTCTCTTTCCCTGATCTTATCTCGTGATCTGTCTGTCTTTTGCTTTTTGTCTCTCTTTGTATGCTTCTCTGTGTCTCTTCCTCTGTCATTTTGGGCTTCAAATCAGTGACAGTGGACAAAAATCCACGTACAGGCTTTTCAGGTACCTCTGCTGATAGACAGACATGTAAACATGATATTTGCTCATTACAGATGAGTTAGCTGTATATTTCAGGAGGGTTTGAGAAGTTGGGCAGGATGTAGTCTTGCACCCAGCTGTTGTAATCCAAATGATAAACAGGAAACTAACAAGCAGTCACGTACCAAAGACAATACTAAGCAACATAAAAATAAAGAAGTATAGGCTTTAATTACTGAGTCATGAGCAGGTAATTGCTGAACTTTTTCCTGATTTAGCGTTAGCTTGGGTCCATTTATTCTTTCATTTGCCTGATTGGTTGATGTTCCTGATCACTGATCACCGATCACCATTGCCTCCCAATAATCAAACTTAACTCACCATTGATCCCACCAACCCATCACTGATCATCGTTATTTTTAATAAACAATCACTCATTGGTGTTGTTTTCCAGTGATAAGTCATTAATCACTGTTGTTTCCCATTAACCAGTAACTTATCGCCACTATTCCCAATGACCAATTATATATCACCATTGTTCCCAAAGTCCAATCACTGATCACAGTTGATCAAAAAAAAAAAAAAATTCTTGATTGCCTGTATTTCCAATCACTAATTACAAATTATTATTCCCAAAGATCAACCTCTAATTCTCATTATTGGCAAAAACCAGTCGCAACTTGCCATTATTCCCGATGATGGATCATTGATCCACATTGTTCCCAACAATGATTCCTCCTCTGTGCACCATAATGTCATGTTCAAATGAGCATGACTTCCCTGAACACATGTGGTAACACTGTGGGGGAAAATCCCCCTCATCCGAAATTATATCGTTATATCAAAATAGTTTACAGACGATTCTGGATTCTGTTTTCACCTTGTATTGACGATGTGAGTGGGCCACTGATGGCTCAGGCATTGAGGCTCTGGGGTGCTGATCGGGGGTTAAAGCCCCACCACTACCACCACCACCACCACCATCTCCACTGATGGGTCCTTGGGAAAGACCCTTAATCCTACACCCCAGCCCAGCCACTGTGTCCCAAGCCTGGTTAGAAAATAGAAGGACTGGAAGGGCATCCGGCATAAAACCGGCCACATCTTGTGGGTCAAGCGATCTGATGTGGCGACAACTAGGATAAAAGTGATAAAGCCCAAGAAAGAGAAAATAGCAATGTGAATAATCATTAAGTTATAAAATCTGGCTAATCATGTGATGTACAGTATTAGTTATAACTGTTTAGTGCTGTATTGTTATCAGGATGTGTACGATACTGTATATACTGTAGCTTTAGAGTAGAGTAACTGAACTAACGGTTGATGAATGTAGGTAGAGAATACGTGCAGCACATCTTCATGCCCACTCTGAATTTGTCCTGCGCCCAAATCTGTTACGCTTGGACTTTCTGTTCCGGTCTGTTTGACAACCTCCCCCCCCCCCACCCCCGCCCCCCTTTTCTCTCCCTCCCTCTCTCTCTCTCTCTCCCTCTCTCTCTCTCTCTCTCTCTCTCCCTCTCTCTCTCCCTCCCTCTCTCTCTCTCTCTCTCTCTCCCTCCCTCTCTCTCTCTCTCTCTCTCTCCCTCTCTCTCTCTCTCTCTCTCTCCCTCCCTCTCTCTCTCTCTCTCTCTCTCCCTCTCTCTCTCTCTCTCTCTCTCTCTCTCTCTCTCTCTCCCTCCCTCTCTCCCTCTCTCTCTCCCTCCCTCTCTCTCTCTCTCTCTCTCTCTCTGTGTCTATATTTGCATCTCTCTCTTTTCCTCGCTCATCTTTCTCTTTTCAGTTTCATGTCCTTTCTTTCTCTGTCTGCCTTTCTAAGACCGTATATCTTGCTGTCTTTTATTTGTGTCTGTTTCTTTCTTTCTGTGTTATTTTCTCTCTCTTCCTGTCTTTTGATATCCGTCTCCCAGGATCGCTGTTCCTGTTTCTGTTAGTCTCTTAATATCTCTCTCTGACATGCTGTATCACTCTCTCTCTCTCTCTCTCTCTCTCTCTCTCTCCATGCGATTAGATTTACACTGGGAAGATTAAACTCGTATTAACTCTCTCTCTGACACGCTCTACTGCTTTGATCCCACTGGCAGATCCTGAAAGCCAGGAGGATTTGAGTCTGCTGGAGAGGCCCTTTCTGCCTGCTTAGCTCCTGATAAGACTACAAAGAAGCCTGAATCAGATCTGAACTTTTAATTGGTAACATAATACACAAACACGTCTGGGTGGATATACTGTAAGTGAAGCAGATAGTCATAAACGGAAGTGAATTTGTTTATGCTGGAAAGTGAATGGGATTTCTTTAATCCTTATGATTAAAAAGTCACTGACAGTGACAGAAATAAAGCACATCACAACGCTTCACGGGAAACACAAACAACATGTGTATAAATCTTAGATATGATGAAACTGCACATGTCAACTTAAGTGAATATTAAGTGTGTATACACTGTATATACAGAAGGATTTGTCCAAAGCTGTTAAGTACTGAATTCAGGTGTTTCGATCATTCAGGCCCCTTATCCCCAGTGAAGGACGATTAATTAATGCTACAGAGTACCAGGACATCTTGGACAATGCTATGCTTTGTTAAACTCAGAGGCAACAGTTTGTTGAAAGCTCTTTTCTATTCCAACATGACTCCGCCCCAGTAAGGACTATAAACACATGATGTGATGAGTTCGGTGTGGAAGAAAGCTGTTTTGCGACGATGTCAATTGTTAAAAGCGCTATACAAATAAAATTGAATTGAATTGAATTTGAATTGAAGAACTCGAGCGGCCCGAACACAGAGCCCTGAGACCTCAATCCCATCGAGCATCTTTGTGATGAACTGGAACGGACATTGTGAGATCAGACCTTCTCGTCCAACATCAGTGTCTGACCTCATAAACGCTCTACAGAATAAACGGACACGGATTCACACAGAATCACTCCAACATCTTGTGGACGGCCTTCAAGAAGAGTGGAGTCTGTTAGAGCTGCAAAACCAACTGGAGGTCCGACTCCATATTAATATACAGTGGTACCTCGGCATACAGACGCCCTGCCTTGAAATTTCGCGAGACATTTCCTCGGCATGCGAAGCATTTTTGTCATACAAGTGACCGAACCGAGCCGAACCGAACGCCGGCTAAGTTGTGCAAATGTCCAGGAGCTGCTGAAAACGCCAGTGGGAAGCTGAAGAAATCGAGATTACCTTGTTTTTTTGTGGGATTTTTGCATTTTGTGTAAGATTTAGTGAAGACACAGAACCACAGGTCACATGAATGTTATCAAGGACGGTAGCGAGAAGAAAAGGGAGCCGCTCTCAGTTTGGGTTTTAAAGCAGCCGGTGCCGAGAGGAATCATAAATTAATGTTAAGTGAGGTTTAATGTCTATTTATTTCATATTTTACTTCATTTACATGGCTTTTATAAATGTTAAAATCGAATGTTAAATTGGTAATATCGGTATTATTTTTGGACGGCTGGAACAGATTATCTGCATTTACATTGTTTTCTTTGGATTAAATTTGTATGTCAAGGTACCTCTATATGTATTTGAATACAATGATGTCATTTCAGTGTGTTTATATAAGCTGAGGTCACGCGGTAACACAGTATTGTAACCTGGGTGTTTTCAAGTATTGTACTGTTCTTAACATTCTAAAGACTTTAAAGCCTAAACACTATGCACTTTTTGAACGCGCCTGGTTTCTGTACCTCCTTTTGCCAAGTGACTTGCACACCAGCTTTTTTTTTTATTTTTATTTTTTAACCCTGGTACGTTTAAACATACGGTGTGAAACGAGCAACATGTGCACGAGTAGAGATGTAAACACGAGCAAACGTGTAAATATGTTGCTGAAATGCTTTGTTATTCACTCTCCTTATTGAAGCCACGTAGAGGTGGAGGTTAGTTTGGGTTAAATGTGGCGGTGCAGGACAGAGCCTAGAGCGCACTGAAGTGGAAATATTAACACGTTCATGTTCACCGTACAGAAGGTGCTGCAGATAAGTGGTACGTCTAGGATGTTGCACAAAATTTGTCGCACTCAGGGACTCGAATCAAATCCACCAGCTCCCATCGGCACATTTATTTCAACATTTATTAAGTACAGTGAATGTGTGCGATATATTTGAGCTCCCCAGTAGACCTTATTGACATCAAAGTGACATTATTTGGCCATCAAGGCGTTCGGGTTGAAGCCATCGATTCGAGCAGCCAGTCAAATCCCCACAATGACTTCGCATCCCATTTTGAGAAGGCGTTCTGTAAGGGACTGATTTCACTGTATTAATATGGCCAGGAAACCTTTAATGATTTCCCTTAGGAACGCAGTGCGTGCAGGACGCTTGTATTTTCTTCAGTGTTCTCTCATATAATGAATGGGCTGAAAAATGATACGGTCGTTTAAACTAAAATCTCAAACAGAAACACAATATGCGAGATTATGGCACTGCATTATGAATCTTATTGGGGGTTCGATGCAGTCTCGTCGTGCTCTGGCACAGATTGTGCGTCTCGCTGTTGTATTCCAATACCCTGAGTCTCCGGCTGTACAGAATGTGCTTACGTTTCTTGGCTGGATATATTTGTGCGTGGCCGGATTTGTACATTTTAATGAGGTGCTTGGGTTATCAAGGCTCAAGGACCCTTTTTAATCCCATAATTAAGCCGTTCTCTCTCTCTCTCTCTCTCTCTCTCTCTCTCTGCACTGCGTACCTAACATTCTTGCTCCTGCACCAAATGAAACGTGAGAGACCGTGTCGTTGGTATGCATTATGTGTATTGTGTATGTGCTGTAAAGAATGCATGTCCTTCACGGCATGGCTCCCATGTAATGTCTTCCCCTCACCCTCGTCTTTCCTTGTTTTTTTGTTTTTTCTTGGCTGTTTGTTTTTGTTGCAGCTCTCTACCCCTTAACCAACAGGGTACTCGGGATAAGGTGCCAGGCCAAAGGTTAGCATCACATGTTCCCTTTTGCATTCATCTGTGTTGTTGTGTTTTGCGAGGAGCCCATCCTCTGGATCCTCACTTCCTGTTTATTTATATCTCTCACTCATGCTCGGTACACATGCTGATTTCCTGTGCACATTTCCCACCCGCTGCCGCCGCAGCCTCTGTTCCCACCGCCGCGCATTGGAGGATCGAGATTCCGTCCAAAACAACCTCCGTCTATTCTTTATGGGTCTCGAAAAAAATCGAGTTCTCCTACGAGTGGATACATTTTAGAAGGCTGCACAAGCACAGAATAACGAAGAATAAATATCTTTGTAGTGTCTCAGCTGGAGTAAAAAAAGTTAGAAAGAGAGGATACGTCATGAATGTGACTCGAAAAAAAAAACAAAAAAACACACTTTATGTATGTGCTATAGAAAACTCACTGTCCGTGTACATCTTATAAATGTTTTGCTTCGTCTGTGTTAATCAGGTCTTATGTGTGTGTTATAAAGTCCCTGTGTTACTCTAAAGAAACATCTCATCACCTTTCATATTTTGAGACATGCATTTTATTTATTTATTTATTTATTTATTTATGTCTGTTTGTTTATTCATTATAAGGTTTAAAATGGTCTACATGGTTTCAATTTTTATTTGCTGCTTATGACTCAGTTATGACATTTCTCAGGTTCTCTTATGTCCATGCATTTCCATTTAGTTTAAAAAAAATATTTAAATATGGAGGTGAAATTCTAAGTGGACCGAAGTAGTCTGCTTAGAGTTTCTTGATGTTATTTAATGCATAAAGCACTTTAACCTTAAACAATGATTTGGATGATTTAAATACAGTACCTGTGAGAAAAAAGAAAAAAAAGAAAAAAAAAGAAAAGAATGAATACCCGGACTAGTTTCAAGCCGTGCAAACATAAGAACAGTCTAATAACATTTCGGCTTGGTTGTATTAATAATGCCGCATGACCGTGTCCGTAAGAACGCCGCCGTGCACACCCGGTTCACCTCTGACTCATTTTCTTCATCGCGCGCATACTTTATTCAGTGTTTTTTTTTTTTTCCTCTTTCCCTTCAGTCAGTTATTTAATTTACACCGTAGCTGTGAAACCCGTTCTCCCCGAGCGCTGAGTGCTGTTATATCAGAGGCTTTTCTGTAAGTCTGCTATATTTACCGGCAATAATTTGCAGTTAATTTTTATGTCATATTCATTCATCTTGATTTATGTTGCTGTCATATTTCAAAGTGTCTCAGGAGAGGGTTTAGGCAGAGGTCAGATCATTATGTAGGCTTTGAATACATACACCGATCAGCCATAACATAAAACTTTAAAACATTGCACCCAAAGTTGTGTATGTTCGCCGTGTGCTACCGAATCAGCTCCGACCCTACCATCCCCCCCCCCCCCCCCCCCCCCCCCCCCCGGGACGCGACTCCACATGACCTCTGCAGGTGTGCTGTGGTGTCCAGTACCAGGATTTTAGCAGCAGATTCCTTATGTGCTGTAAGGTGCAAGGCGGGGTCTCTTTGGATCAGGCTTGTTTGTCCAGCGCATCCCATTGGTACTCGATCGGATTGAGATCTGGGGAATTTGGAGGCTTGGTCAACAATGTTAAACTCTTTGCCAGATAAACCTCATACACATCAAGCTGTGATGCACTGAGTGTTCTGAAACCTGTCTACCACAAAGAGCATTTACTTTTATTAGCGATTTGTGATACAGTGGCTTTTCCGTGAGATTGGACCCTGCGGACGGGCCTTTGGTCCCCACTGGCACAAATGAGTCTTGAGTGGCCACAAGTTCACTGATATATAATCGATAATCAGTGTTAATGTTATGGCTAGTCAGATGAATGTGCGTTAGATTTATACATATTTTTTTTTACAATAGTGGTAACGAGCTTGCCCTAGAGTACGGACATCGCAAGTTCTAATCCCTCCCTCAGCCAGGAGCCTAGAGAGAGCTGATTGGCCGAGCTCCCTCAGAGGGGAGGGATGAGACACCCTTAATGCTCTACAGCCAGTTACGGTCGTTTGTGAGCTCATGTCCTCCGAGTGCATTACGCCGCCCCCAACGGTGCGTGAGCGAGCAGTTCGAAAAGATTCGGTCGGTTGGTGTCACTGGGGCTGTGACCTAATGAGGGGGCTACAACTAAATTACGGAGAAAATCTGGAAAAAAAACAAGAATTTTTTTTTTACCGTTATAGATAAATAAATAAATAAATAAATAAATAAATTTCAGTTGCTTAACATAATTCTTTTACGAAGACGTCTGACTGAGCGCGGTCGTCACACTGTAATGAAAGTGGTAATTACACTCTTCTTTCAGTCTGCATCATAATACACAGATGATTTTATACTGTATATAAACAAGTACATGTCTGCGTGATACATATGTATAAATGCCACTGTTGTGATTTTCTTTTCTTGGCGTTTGTTTTGCTCTTTAACGCTTTAACCACAGAGTCGTGTTATCCGATTCGACATCTTGTGATGTGACATGTTTGCTCATAAAAGGTTATGCATTTCATCGTGACATTTCTAAGTCTATAGCAGCATCATAAAGGGCTTGTTATGACATTTGTAAGAGCACGTGTGCTGACCAGGGAACCGCTATTGATTCTAGCGTGAGATATGGAAGGAAATAAATAAATAAATAAATGAATGAATGAAAATAAAGCTCGGTAGACTGGACTAAAAATGACAGGAATGCCGTTCGCTCCAGAATTATTGGCGCCGTTTAAGAGAATTATTAAAGTTTTATTAAACGTACATAACACACAATGGTTCAAATCGTCCACAGGAACATTGAGAGACCGCTCCCTTAACTGAGCTATATTTATTTTTGCCAAAATAGAGTGATGCTCAAAAGTTAGTATCCCCTCTTTTAATTCTAAGTGTATTTGGAGGTCCGAGAAAAGACTACAAGAATCCGTGCCAGCGAGTTTGTTTGTTTTTATTACAGTTTCTACATAGAATTAAAAGAGGGGGCACTAACTTTTACACATCACTGCAAGCAGTATATAGAATACAATTTTCTCTCAAAATATGTTCATCGAAATTATTCATGCATATAATAAATGTTTTTAATAATACAGCAAATTAGACGCTTGGAAAATAAAAAATGAAATCCATTCTGAAAAACCTTCAGTTTCCCAAAACGTTAATGTGCTTCATTCAGCCAGTGTGTTTGTTGAAGTTTTTATACGCACACAAAATCAGCTTGATCGTCCATCATCGTGAGGGAAAACCAAAGTTGTTTTTGACGTAAGTGAGACAGATGGTTGTTAAGCTTCAAGTCAGGCGGAAATATCAGGAAAATGCATAAACAGTCAAAACAAAAATCACAAAACACAATGAGAGCCTTAATGAGAAAAGTTTAAAGAACAAAACAAAACAAAACAAAACAAAACAAAAAAACCCGAGGGAGTTTAAGCACAAACTTTTCATTACAGTTCTGTTATTCGACAAATATTGATCGTATTATGTGCCAATAATTTTGGATTGCCTTGCACTAATCAAGGAAGGAAGTTACTTGGAAAATGTTCAAATGAAACTATTTACTTTTCCAGAATAGTCAAGTTTAAAAAAAAGTATATTCTTCAATACGAAGGGTGCCAATAATTCTGGTACTCTGGCGAATGAGTTGAAGGTCGTGTCACATTGAGGTCACATTGTTTGCTCATTAAGCATTTAAGAAACAGGCTTTGTAGATATTTGACTTCCTCGCTACACTGTTCCGACTGTTGCCGTGGTTACGTCACAGATAAAATGTGCAAACTGTAACATTGAAATAATCCTGTTCGACACAACCATCAGACTGGTATTTCTCTTTATTTCTCTTCCTGTTTGACATTAATCTGCCGTACGGCTCAGTGCGTGTCGGGTTGAGTCAGGGTTGAGTCCGGGTTGAGTCCGGGTTGAGTCAGGGTTGAGTCAGGGTTGAGTCAGGCTTGTGATCCGTGGCGCGAGTGTAAACTCTTCCCCCTGTTACTTGGGTGACAGACAGAGAGGACAGTGTGTACTGTAAGGCACTTGCGGGGACGTTTGGCAGGTTTTGATGTGGTCAGTCTACATGCGGTATTTTCCTTGACAAAGTCATGCATCACTATATCTGTGTGTGTGTGTGTGTGTGTGTGTCTGTGGTTGTGTGCGTGTGCATGCCAGGAGCTGTCTTTTTTTCACAGCCAGACCCAGAGGATTGGTTTGCCTCTATCTCACGACTTATTTATTCCGTAAGCTCTTTCCGAGACTCCGGTGCTCACAGATATAACCTCATCTCATGACCGGGCCTCAGATACTCCAGACTAATCCGTGATTCCGTGGGGTTCGATAGCTGCCTGGAGGACCAGATACATCAGTGACCCGGATAACGTTTCAATGTCGAAGCGAAACTACGTCCAAATTAGTTTCTACAAAATGAAGAACCGAAGAAAGGTTTGATCGAGTGACTTGTACAATTCAGCGTGAAAGCAAAGTAAAGGCTGTGAAGGTGAAGCTACTCGGGGTTGTTCTGATTGACCCCTAAAGATCGGACAAGCGCTTTAACACGTGCCACAGATTCCGTGTTTTCCGGCGTTTGAATTTCCAAACTGCGCTTAAAGACCTGGTGTTTTGTCTCCTAACGACCGACCAGATAATTACCGGTTCAGTCCTGACCTCGGCTTCTCGTCTGTCTCCTTTGAGTTTTCCAATTTCCTTTTAACCAGTCGGGAGGCTGGCGAAGCTAAACTTCCCCTGGCTGTGACTGGTGCACTGCGAGCGCAGGAATCCCATCCAGGATGTACAGAATCTAAATATAACTGTATTGTCATAACTACTAGCGAAAACAAGAAAAGTTTAGGCAAAAATACCAGTTTCTGAGTTTAAATGATTTTATTACAGCAAACTTTACCCAGGTTCATCCAGGACAGAATGATCAATATGCAGCACGGATTAAATATTTTAATAGCTATAATGTTTTTTAGGTTAATTGCCAGTATAAATCTGTGGACCTTATAACAATAAGTGTTGTTTATACCCTTGTTGTTTATTAGCGCTTTTAATTGTTGCTTTTTGAATTTTCAAACAAATAAAGAAAAAGTAAGTTTACTGTAAGTAATTCGTGCAAGAGTACAATTAAAATAAATAAATAAATAAATAAATAAAATGAGGGGGAGGCAAAAATGATCTGCTGTGGAATTTATTTAAATCAGCTAAAGTTTTATAAAAGACAAATGCATCATTTTTCTGCATGATCTCTTTGCTTAGGCGGCACAGTGGCGTAGCGGTTAGCACTGCGGCCTCGCACCGCCAGACTGCAGGTTCGATTTCGTGGAGTTGGCATGTTCTCATGGGTTTCCATCTTCACCAGTGTCTCGTCAAACAGCTGAGAGTCTGATGGAGTGAGATCAGGACTATGAGGTGTGAAAGCGTCCTCACCAGAGTGTCGACAGAGGTGCGCGGACGTGCATCGTCACGCGAGATGACGACGCCCTCGAGATATCAGTCCTCTGTGTTTAATCTTCGAAAGTTTAGTCTTCAGCTCTTCGATAAGCGTCTCACTGTAACGAGCTCCCCTGCTGTCCATTGTTGCAGGAAACCTTTTTCCTGACAGTGTTCCAATACTTCTGGTCCTCGAGAATCCTAGAAAACTGTAAGCATTGGTGAATCTTCCAGCTGATGGCTTTTGAACTTTTCTCTGTAGATGATTGAGGATGCTGATTCCACGCTCTTCCGTTTACTCTCAGACTCGTGGAGTGATGAACGTTCACCTTCCTTAGAGTATCGCTCCACATTGTGTTGCTGCTCTTCTGTGAGTTGTCTCGGCACCAGGTACCTTCAGACCACAAAAAAATCATCACAAATCACCGCACGCTGCTCTTCTTTCATAGAAATCACAAGCAGGGCGTCGATGTTTGCTCGCACCGCAGTTACAGATGGACTCTGTTAATTTGATGAAAGAAACGTGGATTTTGTTTGGTTTATCATCATCTGCCATTTAACGACTCTTGTTTGTGACACCTACCCAAGGGGCAGCCTTCTGTTCTGAAGAATGAATAAAACACTGAAGTGCCAGAATGTGCTCCAGCAGTGAGTCGATCCCCATAAGAGCCTCGTGTAAAATGTCCAAAACCTTCATCAGATATTGACGGTGGAGTTCACAGCCTTGTCCAAAAAAAAAACAAAAAAATGTTTTCCACGGATCTCCACAGCTAGAGTTCCCATTCAACGAAGTTGTTATGTGACTCATCAGTTTTAAGTGATTAAAAATGTGCATAATTGGGCATCGGACCCGCTAGCTGTCTGCCACACATCACTATATCTAACAAGCTGAGTGGAATCGCTGTAGTTTAACTGACTTTTGTAGGAGTCGACACGGGACACGTGTACGGTCAGGACGGCGGTATTTATTCAAATGCTAAATAATATTAGCATGTAAACTAGTTAGCTTGTGGCAAGTGGGAGTGTTCCAAAAGCTGTTTGCTCCGCCCATTCGCCCATTTATGGATTAACCAGGGTTGGCGCGGCGTCAGCTCCTGATCCGAGCTTCTCGCGTTTAAGCTTCGAGTGACGTCGCGCCTGGTGTTCTCATGTACCTCCGATTATTTCATACTTTTCCATGTGCATTATGTAACATCACAATCGAAACGGGCTTAACATATAGTAATACATTCTTCATGCGATGTCCTGTCCCTGTCCTTACAGCGATTATAAACATACAGTGCCATTAAAATCCATAACCAGTGACGAGACAGATGTTATTCTTGGCTTTGGTGTGTTGTTTGTGCTGAATTCATTGACAGAATGACACCGTGATGATGATGATGATGATACTGTATCCCCTGGTTTGTTTATTCTCCGCTCAGTGTGTGTGTGTGTGTGTGTGTGTGTGTGTGTGTGTGTGTGTGTGTGAGTGACTGGCCAGATGGAGGTGTCTGACATCCCTGTCCCTTATTGTCCCCGCTGCCTGTCTCTTCGTCCCCACACTGGGCATAATTAACGCCTTCGAGCGGACACTATTATGACAGACTTAATGAAGCCTTTAATGGAAATTAGTCCGCCTTGGCTGGAAGCTGCCACTCGAAACGGCCTGCTGACACTCATGGCACTTTGATTGAAAAGAAAAATGTATGGTGGCTGGCACGGGGAACGTACACACACATACGCACACACACACACACACACACACACACACACACACACACACACACACACACACACACACACTGCTCACTCTATATATCTTAATACACCGCCTCGGAGGCGGCGGCGCCTGGAATCCGACCATCGTCCCACTGCTTTCAGATTTGAGAAGCTTTATTTCTCCAGGTACAGCGCTGGGCGTGGCTGTGTCCCCATCCACATGCTAGATGAAATGAGTTGTGGAGTGTGGAGTGTGGAGTGCACTCAGTACGGCTCAGTGCCTGAAGGAAAACAGTGCGGGCAAAATGAGTGAATTTATCAAGGGTAAAAACAGTAGGGTGTGTTCTCAAAGAGCTCTATATATACACCAGGACGTCTAGATGCCGAGGAGATTATTCAGACTTTCAGTAACGTTTTATTCTCTTAAACACAAACGATGAAATAATTACTAGTAATGGATTATCAAAAGCTCCAAAGGACAGTTTTACCATTTAGAAATGGATTTCTCCCTTAATATGGGTAAAGTTAAAAATCCTTCTGATCCAACACAGTGTTAGTGCGGTGATGTTATCGTCCTCGTCCTAATACGATCAACAGGAGAAATGATACGATACGTCCAAGCGCCGATACTGTGGCTTCATTTTCTCTGACGCAGGAGTCTCCAGTGTCAGTGCTCGAGCTGGGAATGTAAGAGTTCTGCTCCGGGCGAGTCTTCAAGGCGTGTACAGTACATATGCTACACAAACTGTATTCTCTTTCTCATTAGAATATCATTATAATTATATAACAGAGAGGGAGAGAGAGAGAGAGAGAGAGAGAGAGCGCTGGGGAAGGAGCGACTGTTTCTAATAAGCAGTAACAGGAAATAAGTTACTTTGCAGATGTTCCACAACATTAATTCAATTATAATAATAAAAATGATAATAATGATAATAATAATATAATAATAATAATAATAATTTAAAGTGGTACTCACAGGAAAATTGCTGTGATGTAAGAAGAAGAAGAAGATTTCAGGAATTAATCCTCTTCTGGGTTGTAACAGTAAATCCGCGTCACATCTGGCAGAATCGATTATTTTTTCACACTTACGTATGAATTCAGGTTCATCGTTCAACTATTTATTAATTGAGAATGTTTATTAATTAAGGACTGTTTTGGATGTCTTGTTTGTTTGTTCCTTTTTCCTCACTTTAATTTTCCTTCAAGCTCATTTTCCTAAGATCTTTCACACTTGACCCCAAAGGCCTGGTGCATTGAAGTACACTCTGTACCAGCGCTCTGTACCAGCGCTCTGTACCAGCGCTCTGTACCAGCACTCTGTGCCGCTCTGTGCCCAGACATGGATCATGCTCGAGTGTAACTCGGGTACAGAACAACATTAATAATGTGAAAGCCTGCAAGGGGGACGCGATCAAACTCAGGCGCGGTACAAAGCCGTCACGCCTAGAGTGAACGCACCGCCAGGTTGTTTGAATGCTGTTAGATGTTCAATACTCAAATCTGTGCTGATTTAATGAATTAGTGTGAATTCTTTGAATAACTGATGTTTGTCTCACCTGTTGTATGGGAATCTCTACAGCTCTGTGTCAACACGGATGCAAGCATGGAGACTGTATCGGACCCAACAAGTGCAAGTGTCACCCGGGTTTCACTGGAAAGACCTGCAACCAAGGTAATGCTTTCTGCTTTAACACTAAGAAATCAGGATATATTATGTTAATCCGCACACACACGCACACACACGCACACGCACGCACACACACAGGACAATCTCATAGATGGGAACGAATGGAAAGATTGTCTCTCTGTAATCTGCCCCAGCGGTTTTATTCTTATCGTAATAATCATTCCCAGTGGATCCTCTTCCTGTTTCTTTTTGTTTGCTTCACTTCAGCTCGTCTTCTCGCGGTTTGCACACGTCTGTCACTCATTGTATAGATTTTTCCTCCTCTGCATACAATATGAAAGGCCTTATTCAGCAGAACAGAGAAGCAATAATCTGTAAACCTCCTCAGCCTATAAGCGATACGATCTCGCCGGCTGGCCTCAGATAAGTCGGCACAGCAGAGTCAAAGAGCTCTGAACATCAGGACGCACCGCTGCAGGTGACCTCTGGCTTGTTATAAAGGTCCGTCCACCCTGAGAGGAGACGGCTCTGGAGATTTGAGGAGTGAAACTACCGCCCTAAGAGAGCAATGGGAGAAGGTGTAATTAAAAGGGAGGGAAGAAGGAGGAAAACAAAACCCCTGAGGAATGTGGAACTGAGCGATCTCGCCTCGGAGCCCGACGCGCTCGGTTTCGTGTCGGTTCATTGTTAGGTAGGGCTGTGGACGCGATGAACCCCGAGCAGGGGAGACGGAACTGATCGCTTCACCCGAGTGGACAAGGGAGTCGGGTTACAGGTCACGTGACCGTGCAGCTAATTTAAAACAAACATCTATAAAATAAAGCTGTAACAAAATGTAAAATGTTACCTCCTGCATGAAAACGGGAGGAATTTTAATTGAAAATAACTACTTTGTTTACAGTAGCGCTGTATTCGGGGTTGAGGTGCTGGACCAGGCAAAAGTTTGGACACAACTTCTAATTCAATGTTTATTGTTTTAGTGATTTGTTTTCTAGAACATTGAACAACAACAGTAACGGTCGTCATTATAAGACATGAAGGTCGGCGGTTCTGGATCAGTTCCTGCAAAAACAGTATCGTGTCGAGTGTGTTTGTAAACCCCATCGCGCTCCATGATGAAACTGTCTCTCATGAAGACCTTCCCAGGAAAGCGAGACCAAAACTTACTGCTGCAGAGGAGAAGTTCATTTAGAGTCACCAGCCTCAGAAATCACCAATTAACCACCAACCAGCACCTCAGATTAGAGCCGTTATGAGGCTTTACAGAGCAGAAGTAGCAGATATACATCTCAATATCAAGTGTTCAGAGGAGATTAGTGTGAGTTTTATATAAACGCCTTCAGTGTTGATTTAGAAATAACAATCGGGAAAGACCACGGAGTTAGAAGGGGTGTACAAACTTTTGACTGGTATCGTATGTGCACATAGTAAGTAGTTAATCCCTATTCATGTTCAGACCTCAGATCTAACGAGGGATTTTAGCGCTGCACAGAGTGACGTATCTCAGTAACACTTGGATCTCGTCCCGCTCTGATTGCGTAATATTGGCTCGAGCGCGGCGGCCGAATCCGCTAACTGGCAGTTTGATATGACATCAATATGTCACACTGAAATCTTATGGCTTCGTCTGTAAACATACTAAAGATATAAAATGCCACTGGAGATCGATCTTCAATAGATAAATATGACACTTTTTATTCATTTACAGCGTCAGCAAAACCTTGATTGTTTTTTGTTTCTTTTTGTCAATTAACTAATTAACTAAAGTGACCAACTCTCACCTAACAAAATCAGTTAAACAGTTTATGATAACGTATTAATAGTCTTAAAAACAATATAAACAAACAAACAAAACTCCCTGCTATGAATATGACATTAATATTCTTCATGTATTTAATTATATTCCTGGTATCCGAGCACACGGTGATCACGTCCTCCGCTTCTCATGCTGACATGTTGAGACACGGAGACGACTTTGTGTAGTTAAACAGACGAGCTGATGATGTCAGGCCGCAGAGGGATAGACTTACGGTCACATACCTGTCCTGAGGTGGGACAGTTCAAATAAAAAATATTACTTTAATTACTGATTACGCTCGGCGATTGTTGTTATTGCGCTTTAGTAAACTTCACTAATGTGACTTTTAAGAAGCAGCCTGACTTCGATTCTCAATGTGAAAGAAAAGCTGCTTCATTTAAAATAATGACTGAATTATTTACTGTAACTCAGAGACTAAGAGCGACACCGCTGATTATTTGCTTCAGTCGGTTCAGTAATTACACGTAATTAACCGTAATTTCAATACTGAAAAAAACTGAATAAAAACCCTAATCACGGTTACTGTTTTAGTCCTTCATGTGGAGTCCTGCACAGTCCAGACCTAATGATTAATGGCTGCTGGGCTTCACCGTGAAATCAAATAACGAGATTCACAAAAGTCCCCGGCGTGTAACTGAAGCCACCGTGCGACGTCCCTCTCCACATTTGTCCTCGCCATATGTTTGTTGTAACCGACTAAACACCGCTCCCTGTCCTATTGCTACATCAGCCTTAAGCTGTTAAAAAGAGAACCGCCTGCATAATCTATGCTATAGATATTGTTTTCTTAAAATCAGTTTTATTGTACACTCGAGACCAAAAACAAAGCATTTAAACCTGTAACAATAATCTATGTATAATAAAAAGGTTTAACGTCCCCCCCAAAAACACTGAAATGTCTTAAAAAAAATACATACGGATAATATCACCCGATCCCTCTTACCATTCCAGTTAGCCAGCCGCTTAGTTAACGGCTAGCAGAACAGATCTCGCGCGTCAGGGGTTCCGAGGGAGATGACCTCATTGTCCAATTCTTAGCTAATTATTTCACTTAGACTAATCTGTACAAATATATAAATACAATTTCATATAAAGACAAATTATATGGTGCTGACATGGTAGTGATCTTTATAGTTGAATATTATATGTATTTATTAATATGTTTAGTTTATTGAGGCATAGTGCTGCCACATGGCAAACGACCTAATATGATAAGGGAATGTAATAATTTGAGAATTTAATATGTAGCCTTCAGTTCATTATTGAGCAGAAACACCCAATAGAGTCTCTGATTGCTTTGAGAATTAGATACAGTGTATCAATGCTGCAGTCCTGATGCAGCATTCCAAAAAAAAAAAACTTAAGAATCATAAAGTCCTAAAATACGAGGGGCGTTCAAGTCGAAGCAGGATTTTTGATTGCGCAGAAATTTCACTACATAAACCCCTGCCTCACTAATGCAGGTCTCCTGTGAGTAGAGCTCGGACACCATCAAGGTAGAAAGTTCCTGCCTGTCTGATTCACGTCTGAAACGCCGGCCTCCCAGGAACTCCTTTAATGTCCCGAACATGAGGAAATGTCTTGAAACGAGGTCAGGACTGTATGGGGGACACGGCAGTAACGCCAGCAGAGTTCACACAGACAGATTCGTCTCTTATGTAAGTTATTGACAAATTATCAGTCGATTTTTCAAGGATCAGCTCATGTGTCATTGGATAGATCCCTACGCTGGGTTACTAACTAAGTACCATCAGTCAAACACTACTGGGATTTTATTTATTTATTTATTTATTTTAAACGTTCGCACTATTCCAATGTTTTATTGTGGCTGAGAGTCTCATCACCGTCCTGTGCTTGAAGTCTCGGCTTTACACGTTCATTCACAATAGATTTCATCAAGTCCTGGTTTGACTTGAACGCCCCTCCCTCCAACTGTAGTAGCATACACACAAACATATCTTTGGAAATTTTCTTAATATATGTACAGTATTTGTTTATGGCCACGCCTTTATAGATTGAAAATCCGTCACCTAAGTTAGCGTTGTGACTAGCAGTTCACCGGAACGTAACATGGGTTAAACCGTCGGACCTTTTTAGTGAATTTTAAATGACTATAGAGTCTAGTACTAAAGACATACTAAACTAAGTATAATCTAGTACTAAACATACTAAATTATTTGTTTTAGATTACATTTCTTTTTAGCTAGAGCTGTGTGATTTAATCGAATATGCATTTTAATCAATCAATCATTTGTAGTTTTTGATTCAGAATTAATTCACACTTTTTACATGATGAAGGTAAAAATTTATAAAACCTTAAACAGCGACCAATTGACAAACTGAGGGACATTCGCAGAACATATGAACCGCTTTAATCAACCACGAATACTTTTGGTTTGCGAGTTCATGACAACTTTTTCTCCTTTTGGGTTTATGGGTTGTTGGTGCAACAGTGCCACCTACTGAACTGGAGGTTCTAGAGAAGTGTCTATTAGCAGGAAAAAAGATTCTTGCTCTGTACAAGACATGACAGTTAGTTAACCACACAGCTTTTCTTAATCTATTAGATACGTTTAGTAGTTTTAAGTATTAAGGTGTAAGGAGTATTTCTGCTTGAGACAAATCAGACAGTAAACGTAAGTGCTATTGATTTGAATTGAAAATTGGCTCGTCTAAAAATCTCACAGACCTACAGACTTGGCCGAAACACTCACACGCTCTCAAACTGTATAACCAGAATTATCCATCCAAATGACTTCAGTGTTACTTCACACAGCAAAGAAAATGAAATAATTTAATGTAATTATATTGGTGTAGTGGTCAGCGCCGTCGCCTCGCACCTCCAGGGTCTGGGTTCGATTCCCACCTTGCGGTTTGTGTGTGTTTGGAGTTTGTTCTCTTCATGCTTGGTGGGTTTCCTCTGGTTTCCTCCCACAATCCAAAAACCTGTGGATTTGGCTGACTGGTGTCCCCAAATTTCTGTGTGAGTGAGCGTGTGTGTGTGTGTGTGTGTGTGTGTGTGTGTGTGTGTGTGTGTGTGTGTGTGAATGTTGACCGGCGGTCCAACCACGGTCATAAAAATGGGAATAAATCCAGTGATCACCATCGGCCTCCACGGTCCCTAGTTGGACTTCAGTGGTTCCTAGATGGATGGATGGAGTGTATTGACATAATTATAGACTCGAAATACAGTATACATAAACCACATAAATGAACAACTGTGCTGCGCGGTTAGCGAAGTCCGTCAGAACGAATCAATGCTAAATGAACAATACTAAACAATGCAGTGCAATTAGTAGCATGAATCCGGCTTTTGGACTAAAATCCAATTAAAGCCTCATTAGCATTAACCTCTCTTGATCTCCGTTTTATGTAGAGAGCCGGAGTCGCTCATCATAACTCATCGCGACTTGTCATAGCGCCGATGCGAGGCAGATGCGTGAGGAAATGCAAATACGCTGATTAAAGCGCTAATCCGTTTAGACGCGATGGCACCGAGGCCGCGCTTCGCTCCGAGCGGATCAGATCGTTTTAATAAGATGATTATTTGCTGTAGGCGACTTTGTAAATGAGAATCAGCTCACCTGCTGCGAGCGCTCCGACTAAGGAATGTGTTATGAGCTCGTCTGAGGGCGAGCGTGCTTACATTCACTTCTTTGTATATTATCTTGTTAACAGATGGCGGCGAGTGCTCTATTCACATCTCCGCGAGTGTTTCTATTATCAGAACGATAGCTCATATGTGCAATCAGTCCTCTGGCTCCGGCTGTAGCTGATAAGCGGGTGTACGCTTTAAAGTCAACCCGTCCCGTCTCCCGTCCAACTGTTTAATGTGGGATAAATGTCTGTGTTTCGCACAAGCCGTACACGCCAGACTGGCTGCTGTTCTCCCGCGATAAATATATAAAACTCGAGAGCTAAATGAAGCCTGAGCGGATTACGGGATGTGCTTTACGTGTCATCATATAATTAGCCATAACGCAGCTGCATTGTTCAATTACATCACGTTTGTTCCGCCGCTCCGTCAGGAACGCTGACCGGAATTAAAAACAGCGCAGCTGAGTTAGAAGTCTCTCCGTTTTTGTCTCTCTATAAGGGTGGAGCGCGCACGGAAGCCTCGCCAAACCTTCAAAACCTCCCAAGCATGTTCACCAAACCACCCCCCCCCCCCCCCGACTACCCCTACGTACATCCACAGCACCCCCGTTTCCATGCTAACAATAAACAGCAGTAACCCGCACAGAGGAGGACGGATCTGGACGCGACTGTTGACATGTTGTGACACCGAAACCATGCCTGCTTTTGTTCAGAGGAAGCAGATGGAGGCCGGGAGGGACGCGCCTCTCTCACTCACTCACGCACAGAGGAATTTGACGTTTTGTTTTCTTTCTTTTTTTTTTTTCAGGCTAACTCACACATGGCTAATCCTCTTTAGTGCATAATGTCATTCTCGTCCTCTCCAGGAATGTGGACTGGTTAAAGGTGTTAAAGGGACGTGCCGGAGATGTGTACTGACGTGATCCTGTGTGCTGTGTTGTCTGTGTTCCCTTTCTCTCTCTCTCTCTCTCTCTCTTTAACCTGTTAGCGGAACAGCAGGATTATGTAAACCCCCCAATCTGGGACAGTCTCCCCCCTCTATTTGTTCCCATGGACCATCCGGCAGTGGGGGTGCCTTCGGAGGGTGAGCTAATCCCATGGTCACTGGGCGATTCCTCTTTTCACCCTTCTGCCAGAGCACCCCATGCCCCCCCCCCCCCCCCCCCCCCACCCACCCCGCCCCCCCCCTCAGCCACCACCTGCATGGCGCGGTCCGCTCGGCCGAAGCGTAGTGAATACTCGCTCTTCTCTCTCCTCTTTCTTCCTGTAGCAGATCCCAGAGCCTGGAAGAAGGGCATGGCCGGAATGACATGCTGAAAGCCGAGCATGGCTTCTCTCTCTTACACACACACACACACACACACACACACACACACACACACACTCTATCTGTCTGTCTGTCTATGTACCTGTCTGTCTTGTTGTCTCTATCTCTTCTTTGCCTCTACCTCCCTGTCCTTGTCCTTGTCCTCTCTGTCTTCCCCTCGTTCTGAGTCTCTGTCTATCTTGGTGTCTGTCTGCCTGTCTTTCTACATATCACCCGCTATCTTCCTCACTGTCTCTGCTTTCATCTGTCTCTCTCTCTCTCTCTCATTCTGTCTGTCTGTCTTTCTGTTTCTCTTTGCTGTCTTTTTGTCCCCCTTTCTTTTTTTTTATCTGTACTGTCTCTCACTCTCATCTCTTTGCCTCTACCAATCTATATTTGTCTTATTATATCTCTCTCTCTCTCTCTCTCACACACACACACACACACACACACACACACACACACACACACACACACACACACGCACTGAGACTGCAAGTCTTTCTCGATTCCCAGCACTGTGAACTTGTGAACCAGAGGATCTTTCATCTCAGAGCGCCCATGAGCTTGGCCTACTGCTCTCGTTCACACCGACTCTTTCATCTCCTTCCTCTCCATCTCTCCGCGTTTCTTTCCTCAGTCTTTCTCCCTTTACTCCTCTATGAGCACGAGTGCTGTTGATGATGAACTTTTCAAATGTTACATTGTGTTTAG
Source organism: Clarias fuscus (assembly GCA_030347435.1). Taxonomy (NCBI): domain Eukaryota; kingdom Metazoa; phylum Chordata; class Actinopteri; order Siluriformes; family Clariidae; genus Clarias; species Clarias fuscus. The sequence continues at coordinate 1,242,239 of CM059211.1, forward strand.
TGTGTTGTTTGGTACAATCAGCCAACAATGTTACATTTCCGTTGTATTATAGGTTGTAGGAAAAAAGAGTTTCTCAAAAGCATCACATGATTATATTATATTATATTATATTATATTATATTATATTATATTATATTATATTATATTATATCATATGTTATACTCTTTAAGCTTTAAGTTAACTCTTTTCAGTTAGGATTATCTTAACTTTATACTCCAGGTAGCAGAGGGCTCTGAAACCAACACGCTGCCCTTTTAAATCATTAACACATGAAGATCAACTTTTCTGTTTAAATCTTTCTCTCATTTTATAACTGGACTCTGTATCTTTACACTATGGATGTTCGCATGAATGTAAATGTGGATCTAAGTAAATAAAAAGAGATGGGGACTACGTAGACGTTATTGTTTCAGTTGCAGGAAATATAAAAGGTCGTGTTGTACTAAAGGCCAAATTAGAGTCATTAGTGATCATCATTTTTTTTTGGATTTTTCCCCGATTTTCTCCCTAATTTAGTCGTGTCCAATTCCTCCCCGTCACTAGGGGGCTCCCACATTAAGGCTACTACTACCACTCAGCCCAAGACTATCACGTGTTTCCTCCGAACCACGTGACGCCAGCCGACCGCATCTTTTCGAACTGCTCGCTCGCGGACAGCGCGGAGGACAGCGCTATCCGCTCCCTCCGTTGCGCGAGCTCACAGACGCCCCTGATTTGCTGTAGAGCCGTGATTAATGTGTAATTAGCATATTAAGATATTCTAAAACATCGGTGTGATAAAGAAGAGTTTTGGATGACTACTGTACTGATCACACAATGCTGTTGAAGTGCTGATTCATATTGTTGTTAACTGCGTCGACAGTAATAAGAATAACACGCTCATATCAAGGCACATGATCTACTACCGTATGTTATCGTTTCCACGGTAACAAAGCATTTGCAGGGAACTGGCTTGAAGGAAAGTCCACAGAAACCAAGATGGTCATTAAAGGGATATTTAAAAACAAGAGTGACATCATTTTAAAAATCAGAATATCAAAAAAAACATTGTTCTTGTTGACGTTTCCTGTAGGGAGATTTTATTAACGTTAATGTCAGGAGTCTCTAGAATCAGAACTTTATAATACAAGGTTTTCAACATGGGAAAGTTTTTCCTGTTGTTCTGTTAACATGATAAGAGGAAGCAACTCGTTTTGTGCATAAATACACCGATATATACTGTATGTTTATATGTACAGGAGTACTTTACATACCCTACATCACTCTCTCTCTGTCTCTCAGTCTCTGTCTGTCTCTCTCTGTCTCTGTGTCTCTCTCTGTCTCTGTCTCTCTCTGTGTCTCTCTCTCTCTCTGTCTCTGTGTCTCTCTCTCTGTGTCTCTCTCTCTCTGTGTCTTTCTCTCTCTCTCTCTTTGTCTCTGTGTCTCTCTCTCTGTCTCTTACTGTCTATTTGGCGTTCAGTGAGCTGCGATTCTTCACACACCATTTGCAGTGAAAGACTCTGTGCCCATTACTGTAATGTTGGTTTAATCTACCCTGCTCTTTCCATCTCCTTCTTGTCCTCTTCTGTCCTCCCCTCTCTCTCTCTCTCTCTCTCTCTCTCTCCTCATCTTTCTTTCCTTCCCCCTGAGTTTTTATTTTCTCCCCAGCAGACCTTTCTGCTTCGTGCTCTTTTCTCATTTTCTCCGGCGTGTGATGGAGCCCCAGCTCGCTGCCACCGGACGGCCGTTCCAGTAATCCACATTCGTGACATTTAAATTGTGCTGTTTTCAGGATTTTTTTTCTTTCCCAGAGGCAAGAAAGAACCAGCTAAAAGAGTCTCTGCTAAAAAAGGAGAGAGATTTTTTTCCTTCTCCCCCCTTAGCAGTTTGTATTTGTAATACAGATTTGGAGGCTCAACTTGATAACAGAATTTTGGCTGAGAGTTCAGATGAAGGCTGGGTTTCTACTGATGCCGAGGTTATTACGGAAATGTACAAAAAAAAAAAGAAATGAAATGAAAAAGCCAAAGGGGAAAAGAGTAAACTGTGGAGCGGTACAGTGTGTGAAGGTTAAGAGAACATTTCACTACTGTATGAGTGCACATGGTTTTTGGTATCTTTCAGTACAGAAAATGTCAATCTAGTGAGTTCAGTCAGAGTAAACACTCAAGATCCAAATAATGATAATGATATAATAATAATAATGATATAATAATAATAATAATGATATATATATATATATATCATTATATATGATGAAGCGTAGACTTCCCGTATTACTGAACATGTAAGGTATTAAACACAACCGCGTGTGTTTAATCTAAAGCTGATCATTTTCACATCTCAACATTTATTTATTTATTTCCCCCAATACCGTGTCAAACATTTGATCTATTTAAAGTTACACAAGAACAATTTGACAGAAAAATGAGAACTCCATTTTTGTATTTATGAGATAAAGCAAGACATATAGCAAACTGTTAGAGAATATTTTATTTTGTGCATGTTTTCTTTGTCACAATGGTGCCGAAAATACCAAATGCTAAAATTTCCTCTATAAAGTGTTTATGGTGATATTTTTTGTGGCTTTTGTATGAATTGCAAAACGCAGTAACTCCGCCTCCCACACTTCTGTCTGTAGTTGTGTTTGGGAACATTTAAGAATCTATTGTAGTATTAACAATACTACAGCTGGCTCGTATTCCAAAACACTCGTAAACCAAATCAAATCTCCCCATAAGAAATGATGAAAACTCAAATAATTCGTTCCACAGCCCAAAAAAATAAATACAGAAAAATAATGAATACAATATATAAAGTAAAAATAAAACAAATTAACCTGCACTTTACCTTTAAAAAAAAGTTAAAGTAAATCCCAAAAGTTAAGTGTTTCCGTTTGTGCGTGCCTGTGTGAAGCCGGGGGGGGGGGGGTGTAAAGGCGAGAGGGTGTGTGTGTGTCGGTGTCAAAAAACTTGGCACTCGTAAACCAAGACATACTCGTTTTTCAAGTCAAAATGTATTAAAAAATTTTGCTCGTCTTGCGGAACACTCGTAAACTGAGTTACTCGCAATCCGAGGTTCCACTGTACAGTATTTTAGTTTGTCTTTTAATATAAAATATACAAAATTCATTCTTCGATTGTGTTTTTGTAGTGAGTCACTAGCAGGAAATTAGATCAATGAAAAAGATCAATGAAAGTTTTGAAGTTTGTTCCACACAACATTCATACATAACATGAATTACATACATTGTTTAAGATTATGAGACCAAAACATCAGATTACAGCGTGCATAAGGGTGCATGTAATGTTCGGAGCAGACATGCTTAGTTCTCAGTGCAAATGAGGAATTCTTGGCAAATTGTGAGTTGAAATTATGACATTTTAAATAGTAATAAATTCTAGGAATTCTGCATGTTTTTGGACGCTACGATCCAGTAAAAAGAGGCACAAACCAAACAGTCCTGTGTATATATAATTTATATATAATTTATACACTGCTCTGATATAGTTTTTTTTTTAAGCTTGCTCAGAAATGATCCTTTATTCTCCATTTATTGATTAGGCTTAGATTACGTAGAGGAGAGAGATCTGAGCATGCAAATGAGACGATCCTTCCCAACATGTTTTCAATAATTTGTCAGTGCTGCTGTTATAAAACTTCCTGATCAGTCAGAACGGGGAATTCAACAGCACTCGCTCGTATAATTGAAAAATAAACGATTTGTACTTTCCACTGGAGTGACAACATTTAATTAAACCAGTAGACTGATTAATTTACCAAATGCACCTCTATTTCACTTCATTACCAAATCCTAATAAGGGATGAGCATGTGACGCTGATGATATCCACAGAAATGTACTGTCTCCACAGAAGGCGTGATTTGTTCAGCTTCGTGCAACGTACGCCCTCAATTACATCATAATTAGCGTCTGTGTGGAAAAAGCAGGATTGGACCGATTGTAGATTCCTTTGTGCAGAGGAAAGAGCTCTCCTGATTTACTCCAGGAAAAAAAAAAACATTGGGCACTGAGAGTTTAGTTTTTTTTTTTTTTTTTACCCAACCTTAGTATAATTGTTATAAAATGTTCAAGGGCAACGGCAGAATGGAGACTTTCATAGCTGCCTAGAATCTCACGTATAGAGAACATTATGACATATTATGCATTTTATTTGTACTTGAAGTAAACACAGTGGAGACTGAATGATATGTTTTAAAGTTATTTACAGATTAAAAGTACTGTACACACTCGAAAAAAAGCTCGATTTGTCAATTTATAGGTGCTTATGTAAATTCAATGAATTGGCATTGTTTCCTCTTAAAAGCTCATTCATAAACGCGAGCCTATTATCTAGACCTAATTACAACTGTTTTTTTTTTTTTTGGACTTCTAAAAATGCAAAAGTGACAACATGTACCAATTTTGCATAATTAATAATTATAGGTGTTTTTACCTAGCAGCGTACAAATATCTTATTGTTTGATAAAACCCTCCTAAACACTCTATATACAGTAACATTAGCATATTTCATGTATATTCATTACCAACTACAGATGATATAATGTGTCAGAATGAAAACAGACAACAGCCTGTGCGGTTACAGGTTTCAAGTTAGCAGGGCTTTGATTATATTCCAAAATGGTCGTGTAATGGAAACACACAGTAGACTAGAGTGTGTTCTTATACTTTACCATCACAATGTAATCAGTGTGAATAACTAAAGGCCCTGTAGTAGGTTTGTGCCCGGAGCCCTTATTGACCTTCAGTGTATAAATGAGATGAAGTGGTGGTCGTGTCGTGTTAACTGCACCCCAGACCTCCTCACTCAGGCACACCAACACACTTCAAGTTCAAATTTTATTTGTCACATACACAGTCGTACACAATACAATATGCAGGGAAATGCTTATACGACCGCCCGTGAACTGAAAAAAAAAAAATAAATTTTTTTTTTACAAGAAATAAATAATGAAATAAAATAAGAATAAGTTTGAGACCTTAACAATTATAATTTTTATGGTCACTTGTCCCCAAAAAGACACCCCCCCCCCCCAAAAACTGAGTGGAAAGCCTTCTCAGAAGAGCGATTTTTAAAAAGCGAGCATGTCAACAAACACTTATAACGTGTATATTGAAAGAATTAATTGATTATTAGTTTTACATATGACGGGTTTGATTGCAAGATGCTCTAAACACCATTTTCTGGCATTTTATTCATTCTGGCAAATTTTAATAAAACACCAGCTGGGCATAAAATAGCGGCAGCCTGACGTGGATGAATGTTTGGAGAATGTTGAATCCATGGACGTGTGTGTATGTGGACATCTTCTGACTGCCATTGCAGCGGTGTAGTGATCAGCACTGTGACCTGCAGGGCTGAAGGGTTCGAATCCTGTCCGGGGTCTGTGTGTGGAGAGAGTGTGTGTGTGTGTGTGTGTGTGTGTGTGGAGTGTGTGTGTGGAGTGTGTGTGTGTGTGTGTGTGTGTGTGTGTGTGGAGTGTGTGTGTGTGTGTGGAGTGTGTGTGTGTGTGTGGAGTGTGTGTGTGGAGTGTGTGTGTGTGTGTGTGTGTGTGTGTGTGTGTGTGTGTGTGTGTGTGTGTGTGTGTGTGTGTGTATGTGGAGTGTGTAGCTACTGAAGTAGCAGAAAAGCTGGCTGATGATGTAATCAATGTTTCTCATGATCCATGAAAATTCTTTGTAATTAAAAGATTTAGTGTTCAACAAACCTCAACACTTTTTCTCCCCAGGTTTTAATTTGCTGCCTGTCTGACTCACTATACAAAAATATAATCGAGGCATGAGTTTGTTATATTCTCTTTAATTAAAGTTTAACCAACATTTTATTGTTATTATTATTATTATTATTATTATTATTAATAATAATAATACTAAATATGGATTTATCTTATTTTGCAGTTCAGCCCTTCATATTAAGGAAGTATGAAAACAAATCTCGACACCATTTTTGCTTCATTTCCCAAACATTATAACACAAATTCCTCTCGTTAATGATTAAGTCCTTTCTTACATTTTTTTTTTTAATGCACAGATTTTTCAAAGTGTACAAACCTTCACTGTAAATCTACCTGGAGGCGCACAGATACTGCTGTGGAGTGAGATGAACGGACAGAGCCCCATCACAGCCCCATCACAGCCCCATCACAGCCCCATGACTGACCTCACATTAGTGCCAACTGCTGTTTATGCAACAACATTCGCACATTTGTCTATTTAAACTGGTGGCACCTGTCAAACGTAGCAGTCGCGCTTTGCCTCCGGACGCATTCCAGGAATAACCAGGAGCTAAAGATGGCGCCGTTCTCCGGGCGCAGGGCCGCGCTCAAGCTGCTCGCGCGTCTGCCGGCGGATCTGCTTTCACTGTGGGGTAAATTAGACTCGGTGCAGTGTGGAGAGGAAAAGGAGACGGAGTTGAGCACTGTTGACCCCTCGCTGTAGTCCAGGTCTGAGCACGGAGTCGGTTTTCACCTCCATGCACGTGGGCTGGAAGTCTCTGTATTCTTGTCATGCGCGCGCCGCGCTAGCAGCCCGTGATTAATTTCCGGAGTCTGTTGACTTTTCTGCGCTTTCTGAGCGCTTTGGCAGGTGCTAGACTCCAGGCAATCCGCTGCATCTGAACTTGACATATCGCGGTGTCTAATAATATTTTATAAAAGACCAGAGGTTGCTGGTGTTCAGCGTCACAGAGAGTGAAAGCAGTATGTATATGAACATGTGGGTGGCGGTAGAACACCTCTGAAGGTAACGACCGGGAAGAGAGGTCTTCTGAAGGTGGGCCTGTTAGGACAAAGATCTCTGCTATTTCCTCCTACAAACTCCCAGCTTTGAAAGGGATTGACCTCTGAACTCTGACCACTGGCTAAATCTCCTAACACACACACACACACACACGCCACCATCACGAGGTTTTCTGCCCGGATGCCTTAACTCATCTTTCTCTCTCTCTCTCTCTCCTGCAGATCTGAACGAGTGTGGCCTGAAGCCTCGGCCCTGTAAACACAGGTGCATGAACACGTACGGCAGCTACAAGTGCTACTGCCTCAACGGCTACATGCTTCAGCCTGATGGGACCTGCGGAAGTGAGTCGCGCTTCGCTTTTGCTCTTTTAGCCTTCAGCCATCCAGCTGGAGTGTTGCTCCACTTTCGCGCACTAAAAGCAGTGCATTCCCCAGTCACATGTGCTCGCTGTCGCAGATGGTAACGGCATGGCGCTAAGGCTGAACCTTAATAAGCAGATGCTGCTTTTTTTCCACTACACAGATTTACACTTTATGCACGAATATCTGGCAAATTCTTCTGCGCGGCTTAATTAACGAGCTCGAGGGCCAGGAGTAAAAATAATAATAATGATAATAATAATAATAAGAAAAAATCCATTCATGGTCTCAAATTAGCACAAACGGTGGAAGAAAGTGTGAAAACGAGAATGACCAAAGAATGTTCCGATTCGGGGGGGTGTCCTGTTACCATCCTGGAGATGTAATGAAAGTAACCGAGGCTTTTATAAGAGCTTGTTTTTATTCTGGATTTTTTAAAAAATTTTATTCAGACCGCCAGACAGCCAAAGAATCTTTCTGAAAGATTATAAATATCCTGCTGTTAGAATTTTCCCTGTTTTATTCGCACTGTACAGCACTATTAGCGATGGTCATTGTCGCAAAGCAGCTTTTTTGGAATCAATTGCAAATTAAGGAAATGAGTTTGAATCAGAATGAACAGATCGTCCCTGATGAACAAGCCGAGGGAAAAACTCCCTGAGACGGCGAAAGGAAGAAACCTCGAGAGGAACCGGACTCAACAGGGAACCCATCCTCATCTGGGTGATAACGGATCTTCAGGATCTAACGGTCCTAATGGTTTCCCGTGTATTTAGCTACAGAGCCAGAATATCTGTTGCTGAATGTTACTTTTTGGTTTCTTGTTAACGGGGTTGGTCAGGGGTGGCTCAGGGGTTACGCCATTGAACTACTGATTGGAAGGTTGTAGGTTCGAACCCCAGCATCACCAAGTTGTCCCTGTTGGGCCCTTGAGCGAGGCCCTTAACCCTCAACTGCTCGGATGTATAATGAGACGAATCGTAAGCCGGCCCGGATGAGGGCGTCGACCAAATGGCGTGAAAATTCAAAATGTAAACAGATTGTTAAAATCCACGAAGGATTACAACCATTACACCAAACTTCTTTTAATCAATTGATTATTAGTCATCTAACCTGTTACACAAGAACTACAAACCATCAGGATCTACCAGGAACCAGGAGAAGCGTGTAATCCTTCGCACCTTTTCTTTGGACCCTGGGTTGTACAGCAGACTGTTGAGAATTCCTGCAGGTCCGTTCCTTTGCACTGGAACGCATTTTTCCATCACTGTTTGTTCTTTTCTCTTTCCATCGTATGCTACGATGATTACATTTTTTCCTCCAGAGAGTTTTTTCTTTTTCTTTTTTCCCGGCAGTCACCCTATCAGCTTGGGGCCTGGTTAGCTCCTGTGGACGGCTTTACAGTGACTCGGATGAAAAATGAGAGAGTAAAAGAAAATGAGAGAGAAAGAGAGACGAGTGAACTTCAACCCTGCCAGTAAATCCTGATTCTTCTAGCTGGCCCTGAGCTATTCTCCCTGTGCTGAGGCGGCTCTGCCTGTGCTTGCCTCCTGTTAACCACTAAAAAGGTTCAATATATCTTTTTCTTCCAGATGGCCCGCACTACTGCGAGGACGCTCGTATCGTCGCGGATATCAAAGCGTGCAGCAGCTTTTTTTGTTGTTGTTGTTGTTTTTTTTTCCCTCTTAAAGCAGCCATAAAGATATCGTCAGTTGTGGTTTGTCCGGGAGATTTTTGTCCAGGCCTGGATATCGCTCTTAAATGATTCATATCCTTGCTCCATCAGGCACTCCAAATGTTTTTTGAAGTGCAGATAATTAATGGTTGAGGCTCTTAATCACAAAGCCGAGAGCGCTGAGCTCCAGTCCTCTGATATCTCGAGATATTCAGTTCAATTCCATTCAGTTCTATTTGTATAGCAAAGTTTAACAATGTTTAATGAAATAATATGGCTACACATTAGACAAAGTATAAGGTAGAAAAAGGTAGAAGTTCGTCCCTGATGAGCGACCCGGTGGTGAGCAGTGTTGCGTGTAATGTGTTACAGAGTAACGCGTTCGAGGACTCGGATTACTTTTATGACGTAGCGAGTAATCTAACGCGTTCGCGCCGCCATTCAAGTCCTCAGTTACTTAGTTACTTTTTCAAAAATGTAATCCGTTATTCAGACAGTTTATGTAATCCGTGAGCCAGACAGCAGTCATTCCCAATCCATTAGTGTGTGTGTGTGAGAAGCCCCGCCCCGGATACCCCGCCCCCTCTGTTATTCCTGCTGTTATACCCCTATCTCACCTATGCGGTTTGACTATGTGAGGACCGACGCGCGGAAAGATGGAAACCTGATCACAGCGGTGAATCATGATGAACCGTACTTACAGCCACCGCGCGAAACCACATAGGTGAGATAGGGGTATTAGTAGTTAACAGATTCTGGGCCAAACTTCACTGAGTGATGACGGTAGAATAATTATAAAGGTCTCGACTAAAAACAACATGCATGAGGAAGCACAAAGGAGTTTTCATTTTCTGCAACGGGAAATTACTCGAACTAGTTACTTTTATCAGAAAGTAACGCTTTAATGTAACGGATTACTTTTTGAAGACGGTAATTTTGTAATGTAATTAGTTACTTTAAAACGTAACGTCACCCAACACTGGTGCTGAGGGTTTGAAAAACCTCCCTGAGATGATGAGAGACAGGAACCTTGTGAGGAACCAGACTCAACAGGGAACCTCATCCTCGATTTGGGTGATAACGGATAGCGTGAATATAAATCAGTCCCAGCTGTATGTGTGTGTGCTATAAGGCTGAACTTTCAATACAACAGGAACGGTGTTTAAGTTAAAATCCACTTTCACTGATGGAGGTTTGAGGAGAAAACTGTTCATGACTGAGCGACTGCAGTCACACGCCATCAGAGATAAAACTGCCCACATCCAAGGTCCAGGGTCATCTTCAAGGTCAAAGTGAAACCGGCTTCAGTCACCACACGCATCCAAAGAAGAGCAAATAAGCTGGAATGAGTGTAAAAAAAAAAAAAATAATCATGTTATGTAATAAGTTACTGAAACCTATTTTACAAAACTTAAATGATTTGGAGCGACGTATTTCCTCCAGTGCCTTGAGTAAAGGCTTCTTGCTCTGGCCGATCCGTCAGGAGAACCTTGGGATGATTTGCAGTGATGCTGCTCTTTAAGGGAACGAGTGGAGCGAAAGAACATATCATGTTTTTACTTTAATCTTTCAGAAATCTCTTCTTCAGTCTCTTTTATTTTCCCACTGACCTTTTTTTTACATAATATTTTATTTTACACCGTAGCTGGGAGCTGAACATAACCATAAGTAGTGGGGGGTCGGGATCTTATACAGTAATTTAATAATTTGCATAATCATGAATCTGTCTTTGCATTCTTCATTGAGCAGAAAAAAAATGTCAAGATGCTCCCAGGCTGGTTTTATTATTATTATTATTATAAAAGTATTCGAATTCATTTTAATATCTTAAAGGCTTAAATCGTTTTGTGAATTCTTGGCGTCGTCTAGAAAACCGTCACTTTGTCAAAGTTTGAAATCCAGCACATCTAATACCAAGTAATAATAATCTGTCAGAGTTCGAGAACATGGTGGTGAATAACGCCGCCGCCGCCGCCGCCGCGCCGCCTTCTGCTGTGTTACTATACAGAGCGGTGAAGAATGGCTTTGTTTTTCATGCTCTAAATGAGCCTATTTGTAGCCCTGCTGATATTTTCACAGCTATTCATGTTTACCTGGCAGGCATAATAAGCAATCCCATTCCCCTGTTATTTTGGAGAGAGCAGGTTGAACCCGTAGATGACCTCATAGCGGTGCGGAGAAAAGAATGCGGCAGGCTTTTTCTTCCCCTGAGCATTGTTGGAGCTGGTGAGGTAATAATAGCAGGTTATCTGCTCCAGTAGAAGTCTCGGGCCTCGGGGTCAGACGGAGACACTTACAGAGCTCGGTCCTCTCAGGCGGCAGGTGCGAAGGTCACGTGATCACGCAGCCGATCTATGGCCGTTAACATGGACTCGTGCATTTGATACGTTGGCGTTGTTGCCCGGCGCTGAGACGCTGCTGATGCTCTGTGATTTAAAAAAGTGCACAAAGAGAAGAAGATCTAATTGTGAACAAACCACGGGGTTTAGAGACCTGTGTAAATATCTAACATTGACATGTAATTATAGCATGTAGCTAATTTACATAAAAGAAACACAGAAAGAAGCAGAGCATTGCTTTAAACCACATGTTTTTTTCCTCCTTTTTTCTTAGGCAATTTTTTTTTTAGCTCTTTTAAGGTTTAAGCTTTGATGTAATACATGTGTATTACAGTCAGATTAGCTGCTCAGGGGGAAACACGGCCGTTACTGAATGATTCTGCTTAAGCGTGTTTACCTCGGAACAACACAAACCCTTTGATTTGTAACCACAACAATCCTGAAAGTGAAACTGTAACAACCTCAGATTAAAACTTCAAATTATTTTAAACGAGTCTAAGTACGTGTGGTTGATGGGAAAAGAGTTTATAAAGACAGTCTGATAACAATCTTTACTGTAATGAGTGATATTATTATTATTATTATTATTATTATTATTATTATTATGATTATTATTATGATTATTATTTGAGGTTGAAGTCCACGTCCATGTCTGTGTGTCTCTCTGTACAGCAGAACTCTCTGTCTCACTTATTAACACACAGAAATCACATTCTGGAAGGTCGAGTATCTGACGCCTTGTTTACACCAAGTAACAAAGTAACTGATCATAACATGACTTTTACTCAGCGTTTAGATTCGAGCGCATATCACCGGGCTCTCAGTCCAGGTATCTCACACACTCTCGCCTCGGATCGGCGGCGGATGTGTTGCGGATGTGTTTGCTCTAAGGTTTCATTAGCGGTTTAGCTCCTAGCGGCGCTTCACATCACTGCTTGTTTATTAGCACCAGAGTTTCAGAACGAACGAGACAAACTGGTTTTAAACTTCACGCAGGAAGAATAAACACACATTGATCTGTTCATTTGTCTTTGAAGATTCGGTTTTCATCGTCTACTTTCCCTATTTTTTCGGGAAGTAAGCCGTGCTGTGTGTGTCGTGTTTCGTGAGGCTTCGGGCTCCGTACTGTATACGCTGTGTGTACACGGTAAACTAGCGCTGTTTAGACACTTTTCGGTGTGGACAGACAGACATACAGACACATTTTTGAGAGACTGATTCCAGTCTGTAAACACTGTGCAGTACACTGGATGCCATGACTTACTGACTTGAGTCAGGCAAGTAAGGAGAGAGGATTAAAAATATCGAAACACTTCGGGATGGACAGTACGGTGCAAAGGTCTCGAGCAACACCTCGTTTATTCATATGAATTTAAATTATGCAAAACAACAGCGACAGGCTGCAAAGTGTCTAAAGATAAATAAACAATTTATAGACTGTTTGTCTCTGTAAGAACCTCAGCAGCGACCTCATTTCCCCTCGCGTCCGTATTCAGCAGCGGCAGCAGTGAACGAATCACCTCCTGATCATCTGATCATGAGAAAAAGTCCTTCAGGAAGCCTGGAGACATTCTGTATTCCTCAACACTACTGTACTTTAAACATACACGTCTGGAGCTTTGGGAGGAAAATATAAAGAAATGAGGGGGAGTCAAGACTTTTGCTGAATGTGCAAGTCATGATCTGTACAAACTGTATTTTCTCTTGATGTTGATAATGTTTACTGCAGCAATCATGTCATGTGTGTGTGTGTGTGTGTGTGTGTGTGTGTCTCAGATGCGCGGACATGCGGCATGGCTAACTGCCAGTACGGCTGCGAGGTGATGAAAGGCGAAGTTCGGTGCCAGTGTCCGTCTCCCGGCCTACAGCTCGCCCCAGATGGCAGGACATGCGTGGGTACGACTGCTCGCTGCGAGCCAAACAAACTCTGCTACTTTACTCTGAATTCAAAAGCACTCCTGTACAAAGAGACGCACCATCACACAAAAGCCTTGCCTTTCCCTCCTCCTGCCTCGCGCCCTCGGAGTCGCTCACTAATCAAACGCAGGAGCCTTTTGTTTCCTTTTCTTGTTTTTTTTTTTTGGGGGCGGGGGGGCTTGTGGTGAAAACAGAGTTTTGAAATTCAAATCCGTAGAAAGATTTTCTTGCTGTGGTATATTCCAGCAGCCCTTGACAACCACACAATGAGCTCTTTTTACAAAAAAAATATATATATATATATTTCCTCTGATGCTCTAATTACAGTGTGAGGGGACTTGGAGACGGCGCAGTGGCATTCGTTAATGGTCGTACTGTATTAATGCCCTCGTGCAGGTGCGGAGATGTTACAGCAGGTCGCGTCCTTACCCCTTCGCTCAGACGGCTCTCCCGGCACGACGCTAAATCACAAATGGAAATGGGAACAAATTGCAGCAGTTAACCCGTGTCATGATTTAAATATCTGCTTGTGTAACAGGGGATGAGCTCAATTCCTCCAGCCCGGCCTTCCGTCTGTGTCTTTCTTTTCCGTCTAGTTTTTTTTTTTGCCTCCCCCATACGCTGTTCTACTTTCCAGCTCCTGCGTTTTACTCGTGAGAGCGAGGGCGGGACGGTGTCTCCAACGAAAGCCCATCAATCACACGGGGGCCATCGGTGCCGTGTGTTCCTGAGACACAGGTGTTGCAGCGCTGAAGGTTTTAAGATCGTGCTTCTTTTACAAGCCCAAGAGACACTGATAGAACAATGCAGAAAAATGAAAACTTCCAGAGACATGAACCTGTGGACGGGAGGACCGCGGTCCCAGGAGACGTTCCTGTACCGGACCCTTAGAGCTGAAAGCTTAACATCCTTTACTGTATAAAATGCAGTTCCAGCTACGCATCAGCCATCAGCATCCGGCGTACGACAGCGACGATCCTTCAGCGAATGAAGAGCGTTTTGATTTACGATTCCCGCAAGTCGATTTTTTTATTTTTATTTCATTTTTTCCCCGGCAGATTTTCAGGATGACTAATAGCGTCGTCTGACGTGTTTTGTTCCTCGTCTGACTGAGCAATCAATCAAAGGTGTTTGTCAGAAGAAGAAAAAAAACCAGGAGGTAAACGGAAATGATCCTAATTGCGTGATTATGGAATCAAACGCTGCTCAGGAAAGCTGAAACTCCAGCACAGAGTGTTTTGGACATGATTGATGAGACGTGGTTGCTTTTCTCTCTCTCTCTCTCTTTTACTCAGCAGACTTCTTCACTTCTACATCCATGTATAAAATATCCAGGGAGAGTTTATTTATTCTGTGTTACTTTATGCATGAAGTCTAACAGTGCAGGGTGAGGAATGTGGAACGTATTCCTGACCCGATCAGTACATCCTGATCCTCTGGCGCTTTCTGTCCAGATTAGTCCATAATCCACCAACGAGGGGGAGGATGTTCAAATAAAAATAATAATAATAATAATAATAATAATTAATAATTCAATTGAATAAGGATGGCGCTATATAAATAAATTGACTTGACTTGTTTTTCAGACGTGGACGAGTGTGCCACGAGCCGTGGTGTTTGTCCGCGCTTCCGCAAGTGCATCAACACGTTCGGGAGTTACATCTGCAAGTGTCACGACGGCTTCGACCTGCAGTACATCAACGGCAAATACCAGTGTATAGGTAAGCGCAAGTACACCAGTCTGCTGTGAGACATTAAATATTGATCATGTAGGAGATGTGAAATATGTATACGTGGACAAATGCCAAAGAAATGCAGCAGATATAGAGGGTATTAAAGCAGTCGTTTCTTTTTTTTTTTTTAATAAAACACTGCTTTTTCATGAAATGTTTCAATAGTGATTTGTAGGAATGTTCCAGAACAAAAAGATTTTATGCATACATGATATGTTCAAGATATATTTGTGTTTGAGCTGCTGGGAAACTGAATAGAACATCACCAAGAATGAACAAGTCAGAGATAAAACATGACAGTGTTGGGCTGTTTTAGGGCTGTTTCTCTCAAATAAAATTCATTTGTAAAAAACAAACAAACAAAAAAAACAACGATATATTTTATAATATTTTTCTTTAAAAAAAAAAAAAGGCATTTGAGTAAAACCGGGACTTTGTGTAACAAATGCATTTGTACATTTAGGATGTCAGGATTAATGACTCTGTGCTGTGCTGGTTAACTCTTGACTCTGATTGGTCGGAATTTGGTGATTGATTCTCGTTATACTGCTGTGCGGCTGGACTTGTTCGGAAGACTGTGACATAAATGATATAAAGGTTTATACAGTGGAACCTTGGATTACGAGCATAATTCGTTCCGGAAGTGGGCTTGTATTCCAAAACACTCTTAAACCAAATCATCATTTCCCATAAGAAATAATGAAAACTCAAATTATTTGTTCCACAGTCCCCAAAAATAAATACATAAAAATAATTAATACAATCTATAAAATGAAAATAAAACAAATTAATCTGCACTTTACCTTAAAAAAAAAGTACAAATAAATCCTGACAGATAAGTGTTTCCATTGGTGCGCGCATGCGCCATGTGTGTGTGTGTGTGTGTGTGTGTGTGTGTGTGTGTGTGGAATTAGCCCCTTCCCTCGCCTCGTTTTACACAGTAACACTCCTCCTCCCTCTCCCCACCTCGCTTTTTGGAGGGGGGGAAGGTGAGAGAGTGACGCCCGGTGTCAAAATAAGAGTCGCATGTGTGAAGCATGATACTCGGCACTCGTAAACTAATACTTGCTCGGTTTCCGAATAAAAAATTATTTAAAATCTTTGCTCGGTTTGCGGAACACTCGTAAACCACGTTACTCGCAATCCGAGGTTCCACTGTATTAATATAGAAAGGGTGTTCAAGTCAAACCAGGACACGTTTCTTGTGAACAGAGGTCCTACACATTAGTGCAGTGGAGGTTTTTTTTTAATAACTTTCGGAACTGTTGTTCTGTTATCCTGCATAATCAAAAGTCCTGCTTTGACTTGAACGCTGTTGAACGTGGCTACCTTGCTTAAAAAACAGTTAGTTTTACACCACAAAATAATTTCAGGACACCTGTGGGACACATTTTGTTACTGGTATAACAGTTATAATCAGTCGTGCTCTTTTCTCTTTGTTGAATAAGGAGACATTTTTGATATTGTTCGTTATTCTACCAATATTCTATAAGCTGTTACTTTATGAAGGTGTGAGCGATGTCGCGCATAGCACTCTGACGCAACTCGACACTATTACTCCGGCTTGACACCTTGGACATCAGCAAATTTTAACTTCCACAAATGGTTGTACGTTGGAGGAAACTGGTGTACTCAGAGGAAACCCACCAAGACATAATAGGTCACATGGTGGCGTAGTGGTTAGCACTTGGTTGGCGTAGGGTTCGATTCCCTCTCAGGTCTGTGTGTGTGGCGTGTGCATGTTCTCCCTGTGCTTGGTGAGTTTCCCCCTGGTGCTCCGGTTTTGTCCATCAGGCTAATTGGCATTTCTAATAATAATAATAATAATAATAATAATAATGAATAAATGAAGTAAGGCAAAGACATTTTTGTTACAAGCTGCAGCGAAAGGATTTCTATATTTTTAAATCAGTGAGAGCTTAATAAGGCTTCATGTGCAATACGGTTCATCACACATTCAACGATGCTAATAATGTCAAATATAATGAAGTACTTTGAAGCAGAGGATGTGAAAACATGGGCACATATTTACAGCAAAGATTCCTCGTTAGCTACGTCAGGCACAAACGAAAAACAAGAAACAAAACGGAAACAGCCACGTCTGACTTGTCGGATTGGTTGCAGTTTGCAGTTAGTCCAACAGGACAGTGTGACCATTTCGGTTTCTACTTTAAAATAAATACCAGGTTTTCAGTACCAGTGCATGAGCGTGTGCTGCAGTACCGTAGTGTGTGAGTGCGGAGACGTACTGTACCGTAGCGGATCTCATCAAAGCAGATGGTGTAAAGGAGAAAGCGCACAGTAACATCCCGAGTGCTGCATTAACACTTACAGTCCAGATGGACACACATGAACACTGGTCACTATTCAGATTTATTCAGTTTACAATATCTCTCCCTGTCTGTAACATTAACTTATTTTTACTACTTTGACGTAAATACTGTAAAATAAATAAATAAATAAATTAAAAAAAACATTACGTCAAGGTTACATTGATTTCTGGCGTCTGTTCATCGCTTCTAGTCGTTCGTTCGTTCGTTCTGGTCGGACTGAAGCTCCGGCACATCAGGGGACGCACCGATTATAATAAAGATTTAAGTGTTTTAAGATTCAACTAATCTTTTTTTTTGATTGCATTAGCATTAGCATTAGCATCTCATCAGGAGTGCGGTTTTATATTAGCTTGTACATGTGCAGAATTTGTCTCCGAGCGTAAAGACCGGCGGTGTGATTCTTTCAGATGTGGACGAGTGCGCGACTGAACAGCACCAGTGTAGCGTCTACGCCACCTGCTACAACACGCCGGGTTCGTTCAAGTGCAAGTGCAAGGAGGGTTTCCGCGGGGGCACGGGGCACGAGTGCAAACGTGAGTATGGGGCAGATGGAGAGAGAGAAAAAAAGCAGACTGTGTGGTCTTTTTTTTAACTTTTCTCCTTACCTTAACAACGACAATGCTGGTGTATAAAGTTGATTACAATTTGAAAAAGTTATAAACCTGTAAGAATGTACTGTACAGTTAGAATCAATCATTTCCCACATGGACAGATACTGTGTCGTATATTAATCTAAACAGACAATCAAACATTGATCAGTTTAGTACTTAACTTTATAACTGTATAAACTACACATAGGGAAGGAAATAATGATGTTTTGAATAATGAAATTGTTGGAGTGGTGTTCAAGTGAAACCGGGACTTATGAGAGAGACACATCCGTATGTGTGTGAGCTGTTTACACACTCATTCACCAACACCACTCGCATGTCACAGGACCTCGGCTGCGCATTATGGGCATTATTGCCACCCCTTCCCCCCCCTCCCTTCCCGTACAGTCCTGACCTCGCTCTAAGACATTTACACACGTTCGGACTGTTAAGGAGTTCCTGTGTGGCCGGCGTTTCAGACGGTCCGATTATGGCGCCAGCGTACTGAGAACGTTCTACCTTGATGGTGTCCAAGCTCTAGTGAAACACTGAGATAGGCGCGTTAGTGTAGCAGGTCGTCATCCATGAGGGAATTTCATCATTAAGTCCCGGTTTGACTTGAACACCCAAACAACATGAAACAACATTCTGTACAACGTTGTTCTTTGAACTTGTACATTCTGTACAACGTTGTTCTTTGCAACTACCGACTGATACGGCTGTAAGGGTCCGGCGTCCGCAAACGTTTTTAAGATGTGTGTATGAGTGTGTAACAGTGTGAACCCACACCTCTGTCATTACGTCATTAACGATACGTCATGATACGCTGCAGCGCCGACGTGACTGTGAAGGTGAGTGAAAGTGAAAAGCACAAGTTTCTTTGAGAAAGTTAGTTAGTTTCGCACTTTTCAGACATTCGCATTGGATTTTAATTAGATTTCTAAAGATTATTGATTTTTGTTTCTTCTTATCCCGTCGTGTTCAGCATCCGTCATCTGCTCCATTTACTGCTAATGCAGCTCCAGCATTTTAACCATAACAGGCTAAAATCAGCATGGCATAGCGACCTACCAATTCACAATGTGCTACAAATGCACACACACACACACACACACACGAGATATGTCTTGCTGTCTCTGTTCCTGTTTATTTCACTCAGATTTTGTCTGTCTCTCTCTCTGTCTTTCTTTCTTCGCTTTTTATGCCTCCATCTGTCTTTCACTCTTTTACTTCTTTTCCCTCTCTTAATCTCTGTCTATCTATTTGTCTTCCACACACACACACACACACACACACACACACACACATACACACACACACACACACACACACACACACACACACACACACACACACACACATCCATCACTTTTGCCATGCAGGCTGTTCTCACGCACAGAAGATGTACAGAGGATTTATTTGGCTCTTTATTGTCCAGTCAAGCATAAAAAAACATGCCAGCTATAATCCACTAGAATGTGAGATTCATTTCTAATAGAAAGCACAGGACTCTAAACACATTAAAACGTTAAAGTTCGTGCCCCCTGCCAGGTAGGTGCGCGCAGTGACGGAGGGAGACGAGCGCAGTGTTTAGTGTTCAGTGGCCTCATTTCCATAAGAAGGTCTGAAGGAGCCGCGCTCGTTACCACGACGCCCACCGCTCGGTACAAACACAGGACAACTAACGAGTTATTGCCATAACAGGAGGTTTTAGTCGTGAGAGTCATTTGTCTTTCAGTGAGACAATGATTCATCGTTAAGCCTCCTTGTGGGAACATCATGATTTAAAAACCGGCCTTTATTCCATTTTACGCTGCAGTGAAGGATATGAGGAACATTCCCAAAGCTACTGCATGTGCTCGGGTTCTATATGACACCTACACTTTCTTCTGTCTGTGATGAGTGATCATTTCTTTGTGACTGTATGTGAAGTAGAAAGACTTTCCCATGTGGTATGACATCTCAAAGCTGAATACAAATCAATCAAAAGTAAAGTACTTACATACAGTAGCTCGAAATCCCTGATAATGCACACAAACTGATAAACTCATTTCTAACTGGATCCATTTAGTATAAGTGTAGAGGAAAGTGTGTTTGAATGGTCACTTTAAAACCTCATCGTCTGTTGTAAAAGTTTGTGTTGTCTATTGGAAAAGGAACGCCAACCTCTAGCTTACAGTCAAAAACGAAAATGAAAATGAAATGTGAGTATAATCTGAAATAAAAACAATTTGAAATGAAAATTCTATGATATTTTTGTTCAGCCATCCCCAGAGTGATCATCGAGCCTCCCCGGCCCGGGAACAACAACAACAACAGAATTCCAGATACAGACCAGAAGAGGACCACCACCACCGCTCAACCTCCGGTCACGGCCAAAAGGATCTCACCCACGACCCCGCCCTCCAAAACATCCTCACCACCAAGGAAAGTCCCGATCCCAACGCCCAAAAAGCCAACCATCCCGACACGTAAACCCCCTACGGCCCCTCCCAGACCCCCCACTGTAGTTACACATAAGCCTAAAGTCACACCTCAGCGCCCCACCACCACCACCACCGCCATTATTACCACCACTAGAGCCCCAGCTCCAACACCAAGGGCGACAGTTGTACCCCCTCGCAGGACTCCAGTCCCTCCAGTTACTCCCATTGACAACAGCATCCACAAAGACAACAATGAAAAACAGAGAGGAGATGTCCATAGTAAGTGAAGTTTGCTGAAATTCTTCTTCTTCTTTTGATGCATCATTCTTTTCATGCTCTTTCGAAGTGTCCCTCAAGGGTTCATTCACTCTTTATGTCCTAAAAGGCTACTTGAAACTCTTCCTGGAAGGGAAATTCTTAGTTGAAGGGTCCTACATTGACTGTCTTCCCCAGATGGACACTCCATGTAGTGCCCTTAAAGGTTTTCCTTTTCTTTTTTTTTTTTTCTTTCTCTATTTTTCGATTGTCCCCAGGATAAATGAAGGTACTTTGCAAAACTGTTTTTCTTTCCAAAGCTTTTCATGAAACTTCCATGAACTTTTTTAATGTTCATTGAACAATACCTTTAACGAAAATCACAGCCTGCTCGCTATTTATGTAGCGTCCGAGCATGTATTAAGATAAAACAAACCATGTACTCTGAATAACTCTAAACCCTAAAGGATTCTTGAGCGGGTTCTTTTGCAGCAATCGTTGAAAGTTTAATAGAGCCAGGACGCTTTCTTATCAGGGCATTTTTATGGCCATTTTTTAACACGATGATAGACCTTAATTTTTCAATTACTAGACTCACCACTGAAAAACTTTAAAGGTTCCGTATTTTACCGTTTATTCTGCCGAAATACCCCTCAGATAATGCATCTTTTTCTGCCTTAAATTCATCCAAACATTCAGTGTCTATCCAAATGAGCTCTTGTTGAGCCACACCCTCTAGAGAACAGCAGAGCTGAGCAGCAAGCAGAAGTCGGGTATCGTCCTATATGATGTCACAGCAGGGAAAAAATGGAAGTGACATGATATATGCCAAAGACAAATGGAAAAAAGGCAATCCAGTGCATCCGGATGTCTTAGAATGACTAAAAAGCGAATTTTGCATAACAGACTCCCTTTAACTGGTAACCTGCCATTTTGGATCTGGATAACATTCCAAAAATAATTTTCCAAAAATGATGATGTTCATGTCTGTCCATTCTGTTTATTTCTCGCAGATGGATCTGGTGTTTTGTATCGGTAGGGTTCACCAGTAGGGGAAACATCATTTCTGCTTTGGGAAGGAAAACAACATCTGAAAGCTTCGGCTTCCAGATGGCAAGACCTAATGAGAACAGAAAAACAGCGACGACTATTACATTACCGGCCAAAGCACATCAGTCAATTACCTCGTGCTGGAACCTAAACCTTACCCGGAGGCTGTAAAAAATCTTGTGGCTGAGATGTTCGGCAATGTGAGAAGAAGCTCATTAGAACCACATTCTGAAATTGATTCAAAACAATAATGATTGAATGAAGTAGTTAGGGCAGCATTGCTAGCGGCAGCTCTTACACCTGTAGTGTTTTGTAATGACTTTGTCCTCTGTGAGTTTATTTCATTAATTTATTTATCGGCACTGGAATGAGGGCGCGTCTGGGGAATGCGGTTTTCAAATACAAGATAGGAAGGTAATTGAAATCAATGTAATAATCACAAACTAAGGCTCGGACGCGTGGCCTTATCTCCTCGCTGTTATCTTGCTCTATAATTGGCACTCAGACGGAGCGGGGAAATGTCACCGACCTACCATAGGGTCCTCGTCACTGTTTTGGGAGAGAAGATTGAGAGGGCGACTTTGTTTAGCCTTAAGCGTGAGCTTGTCTCCTCTGAGCACCGTTCTGTTTGGTTTTCCAAATGTTTGCAAAGAACCAGGAGCGATGAATGGAAACAAAGACCAGCAGAGGTGGAGAGTTAAAGGGCAACGCGAAACTGGGGAAAGAGCCGCGGGCCTGGAACAGAAAACCTCTAAATGTCCGTGAGACTGCGGTACTTCCTGTATATTTTGAGTAACAGATGTCTCGTCCAATCAGCGGTAAGAATCAACATGTTGTAAAAAAGGTAGGTGTGGCTTGCGAATGATATTCTTACCACTGATTGGACGAGACATCTGCCACTCAAGATTAGCGGTAGGATTTAATTCGCAACCCAACGTAAACATGTTGATTCTTACCGCTGATTGGACGAGACATCTGCCACTCAAAATATACAGGAAGTACCGCAGTCTCACGGACATTTAGATGTATTTTCTTTTAAGGATTATTTTTAGTATTTTAGGATTTTACATCACTTTGGCCAACTAAGTTGTGTTAAATGTGCTTTTAAAATAAGTTTGACTTCACTTGTCAGTACTTCTTGTATGTTTTGAGTGACGGACGTCTCTTCCAATCAGCGATACGAATTTAATTCGAGAACGATGCCTACCTCTTCCGGTTTGACTGAATTGTCGTCGTGTTTTCTCATTTGGTTTATTGTTTTGGGTTTTGTTATTTTGTTTTTTAATTTGTTATATTGTTTTGGGTTTTGTTATTTTGTTTCCTGTTTCCTTAATTTTTTAATGTAACCAGTTACTGTACATCACGACGGCTATAAACTGCCAAAACAAGCCTTTATTTTAGTGCTTTATATTGAAATCAAAGTTAAATCCTTATGGGTCCTTCAGGTTGTGCCTATGAAGGTTAGAACACTATGAAAGAAATCCCTTTCAGTTCCTCATAACTCATGTATACATACCGCAGTAATACAGTATATGAAACATAACACAATGCTGAATAATTCATCAAAGGCTTCAGTGAAAACCTACGAAGTGATATTATGTGAAGTGTGTGTGTGTGTGTGTGTGTGTGTGTGTGTGTGTGTGTGTGTGTGTGTGTGATGTATATACAGTACGAGTCCTCACTGGCATTATAATCAAAAAGTTTTGAAACCTTTATGAAGAATCTACTTTCTGTGTATAAGGAGATATTTACTGTAACATCACACAGGAACCTGGGATTGAATCTTACTCACCCGAAGTGCCGTTGGTCTGTTTGCTTTGAAGAAATACAAAGCACCGAATCAATACGTATTTCAAAAGCTGTATATAAGGAGAAAGGCTCGGTATGAAGCCAGTGTGTACAGTAATAGAAGATGTCTCAAGGTTTTCTAAATGCACAAATGAATAAATGGAAAGTTAAGACTCGAAAGGTGACTCATAGTTGACATTTATTATGTGAGATACTGTGTGTGAAATCCTGTCGCCTCACAAATATTGACAAAAATCCTTATAAATGTGATATCAAGACCATGTTTTGGTACTTAAACCAAACTTAGTGTTGTTAATGTGTGTGTGTGTGTGTGTGTGTGTGTGTGTGTGTATGTGTTGGACATTTTTCGTCGTTGGGGCCAGACGTGTCCTCTCACTTCATCCGGTTTTGCCGCCGTTACTGCGGACTTGGAAACCGATCGAACGTATTTAAGTATCTAATTCACGAAACCGTGAATGGCGCCAAGGCACCGGCTCTCCTCACTAAAGAGTTGAAGGCTTCTTGGCTTTTCATCTGAACAAACACCAGGAGCAAATCCACATTTATATTTGCTCATTTGACATTTTTTTAATTCCGAACGGGTAAAAAATTCTAGCTGGAGGTCCTAACAGTGGGCACGCACTTGCCAGTCCTGGGATTTGAGCTCACAACCTTTCCTGATTGCTTGCCCAAATCCTTAACCACTGAGCCTCGTCCTCCCACTCAGAGGTGTCTGCATTTTCTAAAATGTGCTGCCAGAGTGAGTTTCTCTCTCACAGATGTAAGTTTCGGTTTTGGTAAGCTTTAAAAAAAAATAGTGATGGATCTTTTTTTTTTTTTTTTTCCTGAATGCCCTGATAACAAATGAGTAAATGTTGGCACACACTTAACACTTTATTCCTCCCACACTGTCCTGTAAAACAATGCTCATTCGACTCCTGAAACAAACATACAGTACAACATTACTTTCATAACACAGTACAGTATGTTTCAGCCTCAATTAAAAACCTAAACCAGGCACCGGTTATAATCTGGACATTTTGGCCTCGATGTCAGATCCCCTTTTTATTCGCCAAGAGTGCCTTCCAAGTGGCGCAACAGAAGAGCAGTCAGCTTATCATCCAATTATATGTGAATCTTCACAGCGTTATTCATGGCCACCCAGGTGGCACACACTCGTGCCCCTTTCCATCACAGTGACACCGGCCAATCACGGGCGTCTGTAAGGTTGTGCATACAGAAGTGCCTGGACAGCTGAAAGCGCTTTCTCCGAATGGGTTATTTTGTTGATTCTGTGATTGATAGATTTTTTTTTTTACATATTTTCTTGGTGCTACAGTAAACTAATTATTTATTTCTCCCTAAATAATGCAGAACATTACAAACCATCCATCCATCATAATGGTTTTGGAGAAAGGGGAAAAAAAATCCCATAATATATTCCTCAGATGCACCTTTCTGGTACTTACACAGTGGAAATGTATTGAATATGAATATTTCATAGAAATAAACATGAATGTTGTGCTAGAATGAAATCTCTGTATTATTTATCTTCTTACTTTCTTGTTGTTGTTGTTGTTGTAGTACCACGGAATAATGGAAATAACAACGTTCTCGGCATCGATTTAGACATCGAACTGGGCAACACTGAAGACGAGCTAAAAGACGAGCCAGGTACAGTGCATTTTTTTCTTACTATCTTACTGTAAATCCTTGTAGTCTGACCTGCTGTCGATATTCACCAGCTCAGCTCAGCTCAGCAGTCAGGCAGCTTCAATGCACTTCATATCGACACATGAACCTGATCTTTTTGAAGGATTCATTTCGTATTTTATATCATTCTGTATACAGTATATTAGATACAGTGGCATTCTGTCTGAATTATACTCATGTACATAATTCATTTATAATGTGTTCTGCAAAGATCATATCTTGTACTATTTATAGTTTCTGGTCATAAAATAGTCAGAATAGTCAGAACTACAGTAATAATTATTATTTATGACAATGTTTTGCACTTTATAGAATAAAATGGTCGATTGAATGTGGAAGCCTTATGACTTGTAATGATTTGTATTACTGAATCATAAACAATGCCACATGATCAACAATGATGAGCATCATTTGAAACAGACATAGAGCTCCAAAGCTGGCTAAAATGCCCGACCGCTGCAAAGTCCTTCTCGTGCTGTAGATTGCAGAGGTCCAGGGCTGGTAACGTTCCACAGCTACCAAAGAGCTTTTTTTTTTTCATTGTTCTAATATGAGTGAATTGCTTTATCACTGCCTTGCTGTCAAAGTTGCTGTAAGTAATCAATGCTGAAATGCTGAAAATTAATCCACACCTTTTAACCAATCAGAATCAAGACACTGTGGTCTTATCATGTCTTTAAATAAGTTGAGAAGGTGGATTATAGATAATAAAGCTAATTCTTTGGCCTTGAACCTGTCATTTATTAATGTAGATTATCAACAGACATAAGAATTATTATTATTATTATTATTATTATTATTATTATTATAAGACTTTATTTATTGATTTATACACATTTTCATAATCTAATTTTCTTTTGATTCTTTAAATTTGCTTCGCGACGATTATCGTTGTTCAAAGCGGTTTTCAAATAAAATTTAATTGAATAGAATTATTATTTTTATTATTATTGTTATTATTATTATTATTATTATTATTGTGGTTGTTGTTGTAAGGGTTGGATTGGTTTTTTTTTTTATCAACACTGAAACCACTACACTTTTTAATATCAAATTATGAATTAATAAACATATTATTATTTCATATAATAAACTAATAAAGATATATCTCTATGTAATAAAAGTCATCAAAAGGCTTCTCCCACTCACTTATAAATACAGTTTTATCTATGCAGTTTTGTGGTACATTGTCTCCCATATAAATATAAATTGTTTAAAAAAGTAGGGGAATGCATGTCACGCTTATGAGTGCATGTCCTAATTAATTTATACTGTATATACAGTACAGTCCTTATTTCATTACATACAGCTAAAAGTCCTTTTATAGTCTAAACCAAGGTTCTGTGTGTGTGTGTGTGTGTGTGTGTCTGGGACGTGAGCCCAGGTTGCTCTCCGCTGGTTCTGCATGCTGGTAGAAGTGAGGTCAGAGGTACACAAATTGTCTAATGATTGCAGTCTGTGTCCTGGCACTGAGTGTAAAAACAGGATCAGTAGTCCTGGCGTGGACGGAGCTTTCTCGGGCCCCTTTAAAGGGTGCAAATGTCCATTTCTCCAACAAACTGATTGATGCTTGCCCGATCTGCGTTCTGAGCTTATCTGACTGCGTCAGTACCGAGTTCAGAGGTGTGTTTTGTGTAAAATGTTGGAGTCCGGCTGCATTTTTTAATCGCTTTGTAATGCTCTACTTGGGTGTTTTAGAGGCTGGAGTTCTGAGCTGCTCCTTTGATCAGGGTCTTTGTGACTGGATCCAGCACAAGGAGGGAGACGTGCACTGGGAGACCGTAGCAGACCCGTCAGGTACAGTACCTGTACAGTACAGTAAATGCTTGTTGAGTGAATCGGCGTTTTACAGCTTAAAGACAAGGCTGAGTAAATATACACAGTATATACAGTATGAACACCACTGAGTCGTGTGTGTGCACAAATCTACACTTTCAAAAGATTCTCTCTCTCCGTCTCTGTGCACCAAATAATGAATAAGTATTGAGGCATGCTTGGAGGCGTGCTCTTATAGGAAGATAATCAATGACAGGGTGGTGTGATGTGGCCCAGCGTGAACACAAAGCCACCGTTCCCTCTTTAATATTTATTGAATAACAGCATGTAACACCGGTGTAAGTGTGGCGTCTTCTGTACCATGGCAATGTGGCAATAGTTTAATTTATTTAGGAATATGATCCTAGAGGGATACCTTGTATCCACTGATATTTTCATTTATTCTTGTAGTGCATCCATGAAACTACTTACTTTCTGTTGTCATTTACTGTATTTACCGAGCCTTAACATTTTTTCTCCCTCTTTAAGACAATAACCTAAAAAAGAAATTTAACTGTTAAAGTATCTGCTCATGCAGAAGGTCCAGCGTACATGTCACTAAGATATAAGATGTTCCCATCGAAATGATAATGTACGGTCTATGAATGAGTGCATTACTAACCAGCATTGATTCCCCTTTAACACTGTCCTGCTGTCAAAGTTGTGTGTCACAGAAAATTAATCAACTCAGTTTGACCAATCAGGATCAAGACATTGTGGTCTTATCACGTCTTTAAGTAACTTCAGAATGTGGATTACAGATAATAAAGCTAATCATTTGGCCAACAAGAATCAAGTTACGGAGATAAACATGAACATAACACTGATCATTCGCTCTCCGTCTAGTTGAGTAAATAAAATAATTATGAGTAAAACTCTAGCACACGGGATATTATCCCCCAGGCTTGTTTTACACGAGTGTGTGTTTGGTTTTAGGTGGAAAGTATCTGACCATCTCAGAGGCACTGGGCAAGCGGAGTGGCCGCGGAGCTCAGCTTATTCTCCCCCTGGCGTCTCCCTGGAACGAGGGAAACCTGTGTCTGGCTTTCCGGAACAAGATGGCAGGTCACCACGTGGGCATGCTGCAGGTGTTTGTGCAGAAAGGCCGACAGCACAGTCTGGCGATGTGGGGTCGCACAGGAGGCAGCGGCTGGAGGACGACGCAGATCACACTGTGGGGCAACGGCCTGGAGAGCGTGAGTATCAGAGCGACGTTACTTCTGTGCTAAACACTTGTTGAAATGAAACGAATAGCATAGCTAAGCCTGATCTTCTACGAGTGGTGTGAACTAGCAGGTTGTACAGTTATGCAAGTAGCGATTTATAATCAGACCCAGATGAGAGGTGAGGATGGCTCGTTGTTTATGGGTTTTTTTTGTTTTTTTTTTCCCTCGTGTCAGTTCAGGAAGTTTTTCAACTTGTTCAGTGGGGATAAATATAAATAAATCTATATCTATAGCGCATTAAAATGCAGAAATGCAGTTTAGTTAAATGAAACTGAAACTGAACTTCCACCTCAGGTGACCGTCATCAATCAGACCACTTATAATATAATGTTATCCAATTATGGTTGAAAATATTCAGCGGTAAAAAAAAGGTCTATGCAAAAATTACCAATAAAGACACCATAATCGCAATTATTTATTATATATATATGTACAGTGGAACCTCGGATTGCGAGTAACATAGTTTTCGAGTGTTCCGCAAGACAAGCAAAGATTTGTAATAAATTTTGACTTGAAAAATGATCAAGTCTTGGTTTACGAGTGCCAATGATTTTTCTCTCTCTTGTGCTGCGGAATTGTGGGTAATCGTCTCCCCTGCTGGGTCTTAGTGCTCGTCCCTTATTGGTATAATCAACATATACTGTACCTGTCTGTTTCAGCGTGTCTTCTGTGTGTGTATGCACACGTAATTTGACACCGACACACACACACACACACCGACACACACACTCTCTCGCCTTTACACCCCTCTCACCGGCTTCACACACACTTACAGATGCACACTAACTGCTCTAAACATTCATTATTTCTTATGGGAAAATTTTCGGATTCGGTTTACGAGTGTTTTAGAATACGAGCCCACTTCCGGAACGAATTATGCTCGTAATCCAAGGTTCCACTGTATATTATATTATATTCTAGTTGCATTTTGTATAAAGCTACAGTATCAGACATTTATTTGACAAATCTAAACCCTGATAACTCAAAACCAAATCTAAGTAATTTAGACTTAATATTCTGTGCGAGTGAAAAAAACACTCATATTTGCACATATTTGAGGTTTTTATTTTAGTAGCTTGATTATAATATGCTTGGAAACTATTAAAAAGCTTGAAGGTTTTTAAGAGTAAAAAAAACACTGCTCTAGACTAAAATGTTTCAGTTCTTTCCTTTTCAGAGTGATCCACCTTGAGCTCTTTTGGTACATTTTATAATGAAAGACAGAGAACCAGTGTTTACTGCGCAACAGTCTCATTAAATGAAATGATGTAGATTAAATTAAAGAAACAGGAACAAATGTTTTACTATGACAGGCTTCAAAGTACGTAAAAATACAATTATAAAAACTCAGCAGCGACCTCGTTTCCCCTCTCGTCTGTTCATCAGCACTAACCACCTCCTGATCATCTGTCATCATCTGCACCTGTTTCTCACTGGCTCATTCCATCATGCCTGGTTAGGTGTGTGTGTGTGTGTGTGTTTTTTTTTTTTGTTAGTTTTTATTTTTAAGAAGTCTGCTTAACAAACAAAAACCGTTCCTCTGAAACTGATCAGGTGCAGTGCAGGGACTGGAGTGGAAATAAGGAGAGACAAAACTATTCCTATTAGGACTCCATTAAAAAGTAGAAGAAAGTCTGAGATCTTTGGAAGCAAAATATGAAGAGCTGATGGGTGACTCAAGACTTTATAACACAGTACTGTAATTACCCTGCAAAAAAAGTTTTCCTTTTATTCATCTAATACATCAGTGGATGATCTCCCCGGATACTGTAGCCATTTATAATCCCTTCTGTCTGGTGTGAGAATGAGGCTCCATTGGACTCTGGTTCCTCTTAAGGTTTTTTTTTTTTTTTTTTTTTTAACTTTGTCATGGATTTTTTAAATCCATTTATTTATTTATTTATTTGTTTATTTTATGACTATTACCTTACCAGAGTTCTATACAGCTGCTTCCTGCTGCTTTTGGTTTTTTAAATAAATAATAATAATAAAAAGGTCATTGTGACCTGGACACACGCATTAAGACTGAACTCAAGAGCTCGGAGAAATAAGAGTTCATTTTAATGAGTACATGTTAGATCAATGCTCTTACATTTCAGTGACTGTGTGTGTGTGTGTGTGTGTGTGTGTGTGTGTGTGTGTGTGTGTGTGTGTAGGTGATTGTGAAGGGTGAGAGGCGGAGAGGTCACACTGGAGAAATGGTGCTGGATGACATCAGTCTGAGGAGAGGCGTCTGTCAGGAAGAACACCTCCTGAGAAGACTCTAACAAAGACAGACAGGACAGCCGTCTCAGCCAATGATTGACTCGAGAGAGAAGCGAGGGATCTGCTTTTCCGCGGACTTCCCTCGAGGTTAGGACTGTGTCTCGTACAAACAGACAAATGCCCAATGTCGCCAGTTGCTGGATCAAATCGTGCACGGAATACAGAAATTCAAACAAACGATAGTTTCGGACAAGGAAAACACGGCAGGTTCTTTTGTAAATGTCATACGCTTGATGTATGATTTTCAATGAGACGATAGGAAACAAACAAACAAACAAAAAAAAAAAAAAACGGACCCAGCTGTGCCGCGGCCACGTTTGCTCTTGAGACTGCCTTTTTAAAGCCTTTTTAAAACTAGCCAACGAGGGCATTGTGTGCTTGGAATCGAACCGCGAGACAACGTATTTCCATTGTATTATTGTAAATGTATCCGTGTGTACATGTATATATATATATATAAATATATATAAATATAAATATAATATAGATATATTTGGAAAAGATGCTAGTGCAGAATTACAGTATGTGAATCCTCCACCATGTCTAAGTGATGCAGGGCGATGTTCACGCAGCCTGGTTTAAGTGTTCTCTCGGCATTACGCACAGTATACTGTAAACTACCAGCCAGTAACATTGTAAATTGTTTTGCATTACATTTTTTTTAGTGGCTGTATCAGCCATCCTGTATTGGCATATGATACACGTGTGTACCCTTTAAATCTTACAGTAGGACACGCCAACCTTTTTTTTAGTTTAGTTTTGTTTTTTTGACCTGAACCCCTGCTGTCCTCACTCTTGTTTTAGACAAAACGATGTCAGTATTTAAAGATTTATGCCAATAAAAGTTGTGAATGTATACTTTACACGTTTGTCTTGTGCTTATACTGCTTCAGTTTAAAGAACCAGTTTGTGAATTTCAAAGCCCCCTGCTGACTGGGAGGTGAATTGCAATGGGAATGACCGGCATAACTGATCATTTACACCTGATCTTTGATAAATCCATGTTTGACACATGAAGAGCGTGTTCAGCTTTTCTCTGGCCAAAGATGGAGCTATGAAGCTGCCATCATGACCGAATGGAGGAAGATTTAGATTGTGACTGGGCGTGTCCCAGGTGTTGTCCAGTGGTTACTGACACTGACTGTGTGTCTCAGCGTGGGTGAGAGTCGGTCTGTACGG
The DNA here is from genome assembly GCA_030347435.1 of Clarias fuscus. NCBI lineage: Eukaryota > Metazoa > Chordata > Actinopteri > Siluriformes > Clariidae > Clarias > Clarias fuscus. The sequence goes on from CM059211.1 coordinate 1,273,640, forward strand.
TCCGCAGTACTGAGGAGAGAGCAGCTGCCTGACCACACCCACATTCACACCCAGTCACAGACGCACTTTCAGCAACAACACACATCTGATCACGTCATGTCGTCTTAAAAACAATATCACACTTGCGGATGTGCTCGATATTAACACATCTGTGATGTAGTCATAGACACAAGGGCTAAGCCTAGCGCAGTGCTCCGTCTCGTCAAAGTGCTTAATTCAACACCTTTTAAAAAATAATAAAGGCAGAACTGCTCTAATTTAGCTCTTTAAACAGTTAATAAATCCTACAGAACTCCGACGAGAGCCATCGAGACCATGAACACCTCAAGAAGGAATGAGGGAAGTGAGTCCTGAAATGATGAAACTGTGATTCAATCTCTGCGATGCAGGTTCTTAAGGATGATAAATCAGGGGAAAATATTTCATTCAGTACATGCGACTTATACATAGACTTGGACCTGACCTCTGTGGAGCAGCTTAAGGTGAGTAAAGTCATTAAGCAGGTAGAGGCAATTAATTATAGGGTCAGGGGTAGACCAGTAGTTAAGGCATTGGGCTACGCTTCAGAAGGTCCCAGGAACGAACCCCAAAACCACCAAGCTGCCCCTGTTGGGCCCCTGAGTAACCTTCACCTGGTCAGATGTATAACGAGATAAGGGTGTAATGCTGTAAATGTAATTACAGTACATACAGTAGCATCAGTGTGGTTAAACAGGACACAGTATGGCCGAATGTACAGTATGTGGACACCTGATCATCACATTCATATGTGCTCTTGCTGATCATCCCATTCCAGACTTTCCGAAGGACTTACATTCGTCTTATTATACATCTGAGCAGTTGAGCGTTAAGGACCTCGCTCAGATTATATCAGTGAACGTCTCACTCATTCTCACTCATCGTCTGTACGTCTGCCAATTCAGTAAAGACTACAGGAAATAAATACTATCCAGAAGGACAGGAGGCGGGGCACACCCTGAGACAGGGCGCCAATCCATCGCAGGGCGCAAACACACACGCACGCACTCATACACTCATTCACACACTACGGGCAATTTGGGAACGCCAATTAGCTTAATCTGCATATCTCTGGACTGTGGGAGGAAACCGGAGTACCTGGAGGAAACCCACCAAACACGGGGAGAACATGCAAACTCCACGCATGGACTCGAACCCGGACCCTGAGGCTGCAAGGCGACAGTGCTAATCGCTACACCACCGCGACAAATTCAGTAAATATGTTGATAGTATTTATTTACTGTAGTGTTTGCTGCATTAGCACATTGTGTTGCTTTGTTGCTGCTTGTCTTTTAACCAAGACCTTTCAACAAAAGTGTTATATCAGAATAAGATGTGTTAATTAAAGCAACTATTTTACTTCACTTCCTATAAACCGAAGTTGTTGAAATGCACAGTAATAAAGTGCTAATATAAACACAGAGTTAATAAAAAAAAAAGTCCTTAATAAATAAAACAGACAGCAAGCTGTCTCAGCTAGAATGTTTTAATGCTAATTACACTAAAATAGTTGAAGGTATGTTAACTATTTAAAATGGAAAAGATGAGATTTCAATTATCTAGGTTTTTATTTATTATTATAATTTATATATATATATATATATATATATATATATATATATATAATATACATATACATACACAGTACAGAGCAAAAGTTTGGACACACCTTCTCATTCAAAGAGGTTGAATTTGTATTATTGCAAGAAAAAAGCAGCTAAGTGAAGAAAAAAACGAGCGGCCGTCATTACTTTAAGAAATGAAGGTCAGTCAGTGGGAAAAATTGGGAAAACTTTGAAAGTGTCCCCAAGTGCAGTCAGAAAAACCATCGAGCGCTACAAAGAAACCGTCTGACATGCGGACCGGCCCAGGAAAGGAAGACCGAGAGTCGCCTCTGCTGCGGAGGATAAGTTCATCCGAGTCACCGGCCTCAGAAATCGCAGGTTAACAGCAGCTCAGATCAGAGAGCAGGTCAATGCCACACAGAGTTCTAGCAGCAGACACATCTCTAGAACGACTGTTAAGAGGAGACTGTGTGAATCAGGACTTCATGCTAGAATATCTGCTAGGAAACCACTGCTAAGGTCAGACAACAAGCAGAAGAGACGCGTTTGGGCTAAAGAACACAAGAAAGAACACAAGAAAGAAAACTCGCTGAATGAGAAGGAAGGGGTGTCCAAACTTTTACAGTCTGTACTGTATATTTTCCACATTTCACCTAGTGCGGTTCCTTGTTGTGTAACGAGAGACTTTGGGGGATAAAGACTATAATAAACGCTATAAAATGTTCTTATATGAGATTTTATTAGACAGATAAGACACATATCAGTATAATTATAAGTTTTAAAATATGTTTCCCTAATTTTATACCATTTTCTTTGATTGACTGTGAGTGATTTTGTCATGTCCCACAAGCTGCTCCATTGAATTCAGTGAATGTAATAAGTGGTTAAATGACACAACATTAAAATACTTTTCATATGGTCTTATTGTCCTCAACAAATTCCTTAAGAAAACAAATTATTGATTTTTATATTACTTTTTCACAATAATAATAATAATAATAATAAATGATGTGTAAGTGTCCCTGAAATTGATGTCCACCCGGTAATTTCCGGGTAACTGCCCCTTTCAGAAACTGGCCGATGTAATTAGTATTCACACTTGTATTTTCTCATTTTCATCATATTGCGTTTGTAGTTTGGTGCTTAACATGTCCACCCTGTCATAGTGAAATAATAAATATAAAAACCTTTCAGAAAGTCAAAATATATGTGATAAACAGTGCACAGTCTCCTTCAACAGTGAGTCATTTAGATTCGGTCCTCAGTTATAGTCCTATAGTCATTAAATGCTAACTTTAGCACGAAAACCATAATAAAACCTTCCATGACAGGGTGGACATGTGCGCATAGTTTTTGCCGCATTTTGGTTTGATTTTGTTATCAACAACTAGACTTTTTCCATTAATTAAAATATGTTGTTGAGAAGGGGACAGTTTATGTTTTTGAAAACTGTGCAGTGAAAATGTATTAACTTTGAATCTGTCGATGACAGGGTGGATATATTTTGCAATTTACTCCTAAATTGTCCTCAGTTTATTTATCAGAACTGACCACCGTGACAGCCTACTTAAGGTCGACTTAATAAAGCTTATATGAGATTAAATGAAATGTGTATAAGAGATTAAATGACTGTTTCAAGGGCACTTTATAGCGATATTGGCCCAGAAATTATTTCAATAAATACAGCTTTTAAACATAAAGAAAAAGGAAACCTTTGTCTGTTTTTCTGTAAAAACACATTCTTTGCACTTATTATTGTTACTGATGCTCTGGCTTGCTGCATTATGAGCTTTACATGTATTATTGCATTACACGAACAGCAGTGCTACTGTAGCTAAATAACACAACACATCGCTGCAATGCAATCTTCTAGTACTGAAAATAATTTCCCAGAATACCGGGTGCACCGCTGTACCAAATTGGAGAAGACATTTAAAGTAACACAGTTACTGTGACCACAGCGTATTATTGTAGAGAGTACAGCCATTCTTTACACTGTATTGTCCACATGATTTGGATTTAAGTGGTCATATGGAAGTTTCAGATAAGTGTACCTTGCTTCAATTTCACCCTTGAGGGCTTTCAGATCCTTCCTGAAATACTCCATCTTTTCAGCGCATACAGCCTCAGTGAAGCGTTCCTCGGGGTAACGTCCATGAGGAAACTGCGGAAACATGAGAGTGGGGAACTTTCTTTTTAAAACATGACAATAGTAATGTTCACTGAAATTGCATTTTAATTGAATGGTTTGTTTAAAGACAAATGAAGCAGTTATCGAGAGCGCGGTCCGGAAGGATTTCTGTCTTTAGTGTGACGAGCAAAGACACAGGATACAGTACAATGTTAATGTCCATGTTAATGTACAGTATAGGAGATGAGGTGCTATAAATAAGTAAGTCGAGGGCCCAATGATGGACCATCCTGTACTGGATGTGACCAGGTAATGATGAGGAGCTCGAGCGTGTAACGGTACCGCTGAGACGATTTTTGGTCCAAAACTGTAAAGCGACTCGAGCATTAATTGCATTTTGACAAGACTGACTCACAATACAGTTTCTATTTCCAAAAATGATTTTGACAGACGTGTGGAATTTTAGTAGCATATCATATTAAGACATGAAAGCCTGTAACTAAGATTCTCACAGCTCCAGGACGTGTATGGCATTCATTCATTGTCAGTGGATGCCAGTTATTTTTGGAAAGCCATAATTACCATAAAGCGTTCTGACGTAATTGCACTCCTGTTCTGTTTTGTGAACTCTGACAAGAATTAATTTTGAGAAAAATGAATGCTTGGCCATGAGCAAAATCATATCTGCTGATGCACAGGCAAAGCAACTGAAACTGCAAAGATCAACATCACGATGAAATGTCTTTTAAGTGTGAAAAGTCTTTGAGATTCTCAACAATTAAAGAAACAAGCGTTAGTAAGTGTAGTTTGTGGTTAAAGAGTTTGTGGAACAAAACTGCTCACAAAACTATCCTCTATAGTTATAATCATCACTTCTACTCAACATGTAGATTTATGCTGCAGGATAAACTTCAGGCAAATACCTAACAACCGCCCAAGTTTCATTAAAGTCTGACCAGCCAGTTTTGTGTGATTCTGTGACAAATTTGTCTGGACAGACGTACAGACAAACAGACAGACAGGTTCCGACAAGTCCTCCAATTGTCACGTATCGGGGTGCGAGGCATAAATCCAGGAGGATCCAGGTTTTAAAGGAAACGATTTATTTTATAAAGAAAAAACATAAACAGGGAAATCAAACAAACAATTCTACTTTAATAAAGAAACCAAAAACCTAAAGCATACGGAACGGACATTACTCACGATGAAATCAACAAATGCAAGACCGTTAAACAGAACTAAAACAAACCATTTATAATAAAACTAATGAGCGCCCTCACGTCACCTGACCGAAGTGCATGCCGGGAAATGAAGTGAAACGAAAAGAACTACAAACAAAGATCACAGGGCGCTTTGGCGCCCTCTAGGGGTTATCCCTGACATAACCCCCCCTCAAAGGGCGCAACTCCGGGGTGCCACAGGAGGTCCAGGGCATCCCCCCCAGGGTCCAATGTCCGTCCCTCTCACCCAGAGGCTGCCACCTATGGCCAGTGGTTCCGATGGCCTGATGCCCCTGTTGAAGCAGGGCGGCGGAGGCAGAAGACTTTCGCCGTCCTCACTGATGCAAGGCGGCGGGGGTAGAGGGAGCTCGCCGTCCTCCGTGATGCAGGGCGGCGGATGTAGAAGACGTTCGCCGCCCTCTATGATGCCAGGTGGCATTGGCAGCAGAGGAAGAGGAAGCAGCTCGCGATCCTCAGCGGCGCATGAAGGCGGCGGCGGAGGAAGTTCGCGATCCTCAGCGGCGCATGAAGGCGGCGGCGGAGGAAGCTCGCGATCCTCAGCGGCGCATGAAGGCGGCGGCAGAGGAAGATGAAGCTCGCTGTCCTCAACGGCGCATGACGGCGGCGGCGGAGGAAGAGGCGGCTCGTCGTCCTCGGCAGCACTGTGCAGCGACGGAAGGTTGCCGTCCTCGAAGGCACAGTGCAGCGACGGAAGCTCGCCGTCCTCGAAGGCACAGTGCAGCGACGGAAGCTCGCCGTCCTCGAAGGCACAGTGCAGCGACGGAAGCTCGCCGTCCTCGAAGGCACAGTGCAGCGACGGAAGCTCGCCGTCCACGAAGGCACAGTGCAGCGACGGAAGCTCGCCCTCCTCTTCGCCGCAGTGCAGCGACGGAAGCTCGCCCTCCTCTTCGCCGCAGTGCAGCGGCAGCAGCTCGCTGTGCTCAGCGGCGCGGTGCAGCTGTGCTAGCAGCCCTTGGAGCCTGGCCACCTGCTCCCGCAGGGCACGAATGCGCTCCTCGTTTCTCAGAGCGCACCGCCGAAAGCTGCTCCAATAACTCTGGGAGGCTGCTCCCAGCTGCACGTCCCGCTCACACTCCGCTCTTCTGCCGCTACGCCGTTTGGTTCTCCGGCTACCTTCCACGCCGGCTCCCCAAACTCCAAACATCGTTGCCCCCCCCAAAAGAATCTCCCCGGGGAAGGGCTCCTCTGCTATGCCTCTTTTGTGGTCTTGCATTCTGTCACGTATCGGGGTGCGAGGCATAAATGCAGGAGGATCCAGGTTTTAAAGGAAACGATTTATTTTATAAAGAAAAAACATAAACAGGGAAATCAAACAAACAATTCTACTTTAATAAAGAAACCAAAAACCTAAAGCATACGGAACGGACATTACTCACGATGAAATCAACAGATGCAAGACCGTTAAACAGAACTAAAACAAACCATTTATAATAAAACTAATAAGCGCCCTCACGTCACCTGACCGAAGTGCATGCCGGGAAATGAAGTGAAACGAAAAGAACTACAAACAAAAATCACAGGGCGCTTTGGCGCCCTCTAGGGGTTATCCCTGACACCAATGTATAAAACGCAAAGTTACCATTGAAAGAAAGGGAGTTCTGACCCATGTACAGTCCTACAGTACTGACCCTACTTATATACTGTAGGTAACTTACAGCTTACTCATCAGTCTTTCCTTCTCTCTGATACACAAACACACCACATGATTATTAAAATCGAGATATTTAGCACCATTTAGAGATCTTGAGTTTGTCCCTCTGCATAAAACCTGAGAAAACAGATTGTTTATCATTTCTTTGATTCCTTTACTGAAACATGGACATGGACTTTCTAACTTTTGAAATGACAAAGACATGCACCTGCGCTTCAAACAAAACTCATAAATATACCATGGACCTTTTTCCAGGCATGCTCCAAAACAGTTCCAAATCCGGAGATGGAAACCGATCTAATAGCAACCAGAACAGTGCAAGAGTCTGAACAGGCAGATAGCTGTACAAAAAAATATATCAGATCCCCAGTGATGCACCGGAGAAATAAGCAGGTACATGAGCTGCCCTAGAACCATCACTATACCAAGGAACCATTTAAAAAACCACTGAGGAACACTTTTTCTAAAACTGTAGACAATTTATCTTGCAATTTAAAGTAGGTCATCTATCTACAGGAAATGTCTTTGGGAGATTGGAGGAAACCGAAATACAGCTTCAGTGTGCCTTGGCACGGATCCTCAGGAGTCTCCTGAGACGTGGACACCAGTCTTCCAAAAGATATCATGACAGTTTTGATGACTGTAGTGGAGAACGCTGTCTGGCACATCACTCGTCACATGTCACAGAATGTCCCATTGGTGTTCTTGAGAGATGGTGATGGTGAAGACCACGTCAGATGACTCAGGTCATTTCCATTCTCATCAAACTAATGAGTTGAGCCCAGCGGATGGGGGCGGAGTCATTCGGGAAGAAACCGCTCGTAGCAGGATAAAAGTCGTGTCATGAACATGTCCGGTCTCAGGTCTAAGATGAACATTTCAGTGATCAAGCCAGGATGAAAGTAAAACTTGTGAATATTATCCTGTAGTGTTTATCCTACGCCTGGTAACTAACGCTGCTTTCACATTTCATATCTATTATTTTTCTCTTTTTTGTTGTTTGTTTGACTTACATGTACGTACGTTGACAAAATAAATGCCAGGTCTGAAGTCTAAATGCAGCCTAAAGCTTCACAACCTGAAGTCGTCTCCTCTATAGAATGTAGTGAGTCTCCTCAGGGCTCTACAAATGAGGATGTTGCTCTTCTCGGTGAAGTAATCAAAGATCCATCACCTGGACAGGAATCCATGAACAAAAAAAATCGATTATAACACATACATTAATAATAAATACACTGTTACACTCTCAAAGCACTTCTACTGCATGTGTGTGAGGTGTAATTATACTGTATACATATATTTATGGTACCAGTCAAAAGTTTGTACACCCCCTCTAACTCCACGGTCTTTCCTGATGTTTATTTCTCTCTACACTGTAAAACGATGCTGAAGGTGTTTATCCAAAACACACAATAATCTCCTCTGAACAGATGATATTGAGATGTTTCTGCGACGTAATGAAAATAATACTTCTGAATATTATCCCGTAGTGTTTATCCTACACCTGGTAACTAATGCTGCTTTCACATTTCATATCTGCTTTCACATTCACATGTATCCAGTATTGTTACAGAATGTAGAAAATAAACCACTAAACAAAAAAGATTATTGAATTAGAAGGCGTGTCCAAAAACTGGTTCTGTATACAGTGGAACCTTGGATTGCGAATAACACGGTTCTGCAAGAGGAGCAAAAAATGTTAATAAATTTTGTCTTGATAAACGAGCGAGTCTTCATTTACGATTTATTAAATATTATTGAGTATCAAGTGGCACGCATACACATGATCACAACTGAGCCATTGGTTTTTCTCTAAAGTATCCTTTATTTTGTGTTTGTATGTGTGTGCTTGCAGGGGCAGGTATGTGTGCACGCTCACGCAGGAGGTGTGTGTCAAGTTAAGTCAAGTCAATTTTATTTATATAGCGCTTTTAACAATTGACATTGTCGCAAAGCAGCTTTACACAATAAAAGAAGTAAGTTTGTATGCAATGTGTATGAATCAAAATGATAAGATTGTACCTGATGAGCAAGCCGAGGGCGACGGTGGCAAGGAAAAACTCCCTGAGATGGTAATAGGAAGAAACCTTGAGAGGAACCAGACTCAACAGGGAACCCATCCTCATCTGGGTGATAACGGAGAGCAGGGATTGATCAGCATAATAATGTGTACTGGAAGTTCAGTGTAACAGGAGACGTGTTTAAAATTAAAATTAAAAGGAGTCCAGTTTGTTACTGGAGGCTCAGGTAGACTGTAGGAGATTCCAGTCCTGAGTTATCGAACAACTGAAGTCACAGGTCCCCAGAGCATCAATCGATGACAGGACAGTCTTCATGGAAACACTGTGTGTGTGTGTGTGTGTGTGTGTGTGTGTGTGTGTGGTGTGTGTGTGTGTGTGTGTGGGTGTGTGTGTGTGCGTGCTCGTGCAGCTAGGATTCTTATGCAGTGATTGTATCAAAAACTAATGACACGTGTTAACTGCTTCCCGCATTCAACTGCATGTTCTCCGCTCTTTTTGCCAATCCATACCATTACCATCACTACTGCCATCTAGTGGATAGGTGAACAATAAACCCACTTAAACACTAGATGGCAGTAGTGATAGCAAGGATTGGCATGTTCAAAAAGAGCAGAGAACAAGCAGCTGAACGCGGGACGCAGAGAGCACGTGTGTCATTAGTTTTTGTTATAACTATTTCATGCCGTTCTGTTATTTTCAATAAAGGCATAAGTTACAGAACTGTCGGCTCGGCGTTACTACACTTTTCAAAAGTAAAGTGCAATTTAATTAGGTTTATTTTTACTTTATAATTTAAGTTTTATTTTCTTGGCCTGTGGAATGAATAATCTGAGTTTTCATTATTTCTTATGTGGGAAATTCGCTTTGATATACGAGTGTTTTGATATACAAGCACGCTTCCCAAACATACTATACTCGCAATCCAAGGTTTAACTGCATTGTATTTACATTGAAGTCATATTTAGCCAAAAGAATGGCAAAATACACAGTAGAAGACAAACCATATGCAGTTGTGTTAGCATGAGTGTATTATCAGTAATAAACATGATAAACATGCACCAGAAGTGGATCATTAAAGTAATATATACTAGTATTATACGTTGTGTACTTTTAAAAAGATGCATCTTTAAAGATTCGTTGTCAGGTTACATAATAAATAAATAAATAAATAAATAAGAAAAGAAAAGAAAAGAAAAGAAAAATAAATAAATAAATAAATAAATAAATAAAGAAGCGCACACTTTCCCATGCAGATCTTCAGGATGCTGTAAATCCCAGTTCCTCTGTGACACAAATGCTCAAGACTGTCAAAATGACATAGAAATGTTTTGTTTACTCCAGATAAACACTGATCCCTCGTCAGCTCGACATACATTTCTGTCAACAACTTTTCATATTGGAGCTCATTTTGATACAATCCCCCCCCCCCCCCCCCACCCCCCTCACAGACTAAACACGTGTTATAGTCTGATTGGTGTTTCTAATTTGGTGTAGTGTAACGAGCGTCTCACCTCCCCATGCTCAGGAGTGTGTCCTGGCTTCAGGTTCCCCGCGTCCCCACACAGGATAGGCTGCATGACAAAGGACTGAATGAATGTTGTTATTTGCAGCTGACAGTTTTATGTCATGGATCCTTGTTAGTATAATCAGAACATTTTGTGCTAAAAAAAAAACGTAAAAACAACTTGTTACTCGTATAAACTTTGAGTCAGCTGAGGTTAACAGGACGTTATGGGTTTGCGTCAGGTGTGTTAATAAAGTTGATGTTAATGAATGTCATTGTATTAAAAGTTTTGAGTCCAAGTTGTTTCTAAAGGACTTTTAAGTGAGTGAGTACATTTGGATTTACAGACTTTTTATGGTCTAATTGTTACTACAAACGTTTGAAGAATGTTGTTTTATGCTAGGTGGCAAAAGCACAGCGTTTGTGATGGAGCCATTTAATTCCATGAACCTTTTTAATTAAACAAAGTTGTACAAGGGAAAATGACACTTTATACCTGTTAAAAAGGCAAAGTCGGTTACCGCTTTAATTTTTAGGAAATAAACATCATTAATTCATAACGAATCGGCTTCCTTAACACGTTATGTCCCCTCAGTTGTCGCGTTGCTGTAGTTTAGTTAATCTTGTCATGGAAGCTGACAGCGTAATTAATGCCACTTTTGCACTCTCTGTGCTAACGCTACGTACTGTAATTACGCCGAGAAAAAATATGTCTGTTTAGACAGGGGAATGTTCATTTCACAGCCCTCCTGTCTGCAGCTGACAGATTAAATAGTCCAGTCTCTGTGTGCTAATTTCCATATCAAACATGCAGGACTCCGACTTCAGCGTATTTACATGTGCTTTCACAAACACACCTTTATTAAAACATACAAACTGACTTGCTGGTGGAATTTCTGTGGATTTAACAAATGCGAGCCAGAGGTGGGTGGATTTAATCGGTCGCGTCCCTACATTAAGGCTTTTACATGAATGCTAGTCGGGGTCCGTAGCGGAGGCCATTTGACGGGTGGATATGATAATGACAGAGAATTATAATTTCAAATGAAAACAGACAGGTAAAAAGAAAATAGCCACAAAAATGCATATAGCGAATTTAAATAACTAAAAGGATCAGAAAGCTAAAGGCATGAAAGGGAAAGCTTGGTGCTCAGACGCAGGGTTGCCAGGTCTATGGTTTTCTCACAAAACTAGGATGCTTAATATTATTATTATTATTATTATTATTATTATTATTATTATTATTGCAATCTGCTGAAGATTTTATTTACAGTAGATCAGGAGTTATTGACATTTCAAATAAATTCGTGTAGCTCTTTTAACAATAGTTATTTTCATAAATTTACAGAATTTAAAAATATGGATATAATGCAAGAAAATGCAAAGGAAAAATTAAATTATAATAATCAGATTGTTCCTGATGAGCAAGCCGGTACTAAAGGAGGGTGACGGTACTAAAGGAGGAAAACTCCCTGAGGTGGTAATGGGAAGAAACCTTGAGAGGAACCAAGGACTCAACAGGGAACCCATCCTCATCTGGGTGATAACGGATAGTATGAACATAAATCAGTCCCTGCTATATCTGTGTGCTATAAGGCTGAAAGTTCAATTATATAACAGGAAGTGCGTTTGAGCTGATATCACGTCCATTCCACTGATGGAGGCTTGGGTACAAAACAGTTCATGGCAACTTCAGTCTAAAACTACTGAGTGACCGCAGTCACGAGCCATCGGAGGAAAATTTCCCGCAAGAGCCGAGCTTGAGGCCATCGTCATAGTGATTAAGTGGAACCGTCCTCAGTCGCCCCACGCAGCGCCCAGAGGCTTCCATGCAACCAGAACTCTAATCAGAACCGGCGCTTTTACCAAACAGAACTCATCACACATCTCTTTTTTATTTGAAGTATTTGTATATTGGGCTGATTTCTATTCGTTCGGGTGAGCCCGTGTCCCCTAAAGCCCTAGATTCTAGCTTTTGGAAACCCAATGTGTTCATTTGCAGTTATAGCCCATTCAGCTCGATTTTATTTCATGTTCTCTGCATTCTGAGACGCTTTTCAGCTCATAACGGTTGCAAAGCTTGGTTATTCACAACTGTAGCCTTTCTACGCCTCCGAGTGGCGCAGTGGTTAAAGCGCTCGCCCTATCATCCGGAGATCGCTAGTTCGAATCCCGGGTGGTGCTGTAACCTCTCGCAGCCGGAGGTCTAGAGAGAGCTGATTGGCCGAGCTCTCTCAGAGGGGAGGGATGAGAGGTACTTAGTGCTCCTACATTAATCACGGCTCTACAGCCAGTCAGGGGCGTCTGTGAGCTCGCGCAACGGAGGGAGTGGATAGCGCCGTCCTCCGAGTGTGTTACGCCGCCCCCAACGGTGCGCGAGCGAGCAGTTCGAAAAGATGCGGTCGGCTGGCGTCACGTGGTTCGGAGGAAACACGTGATAGTCTTCGGCCCTCCCGGCTGAGTGGTAGTAGTAGCCTTAATGTGGGAGCCCCCTAGTGACGGGGAGGAATTGGACACGACTAAATTAGGGAGAAAATCAGGGGAAAAAAAAAAAAAAAAAAAAAAAAACTGTAGCCTTTCTACCAGTGGCGGCCGGTCAATACAGGGCAGAGAAGAATGCTACTTTAACATGTAATTATTTAACATAATAATTATTTATTTTAATAATGAAATAAAGTCATTTAGTCACAATATTCCGCTGTATTTCTTAATATCACTTATTTACAATAAAAAAAATCTAATGTTCATTTGTGTTGGTGTACGCGGGGCGCCGGACAAACGAGTGAAAAATGTAGGCGCGAACATTTTTGAAAAGCATGTGACTTGAGGCTGAGCTCTGATTTTGTTCTTAGCGAATCAATATTGTTTTTCAATATTTGGGCTCATGTGATTGGACCATGTGATTCTCAACGAGTCTTTTCCAGCACTTCTTATGGCGAGCGGAGCTGCTGCCTGGATGTGATGTGAGTCAGGACTTTATTTTATACTAGTAGTAATGATGCGCAATCACCTGATAAATAACTATTTACAGACGATTATTAAACCTTTAATTTTAATTTTGTTTGCGCCCCCCAACCCCCCCCCCCCCCCCCCCCCCCAGATTTTTTGCACTGCTTTCTACCCATTATCATTCTTTTTTTCAACAATTATGATGATTGATGTGAACATAAACTGAAGATTCAGACCAGACTTATGGCTGCATGACAAATCACAGGTTTACAATAAAAGTGAAGAATGATTGATGATGAATAAAATGATTGGAGCACTTCTTATCATTCTCCCACTCCACTGTCTGCAAAATAACAACGAGCGGGCCCAAGCACCCTGAGCCGTCGCCACCCGTCACCCATTTCACGTTTTTGAGTTTTTAACCCCCAAAAAGCCGGAAGTGATGGGGAAAAATCCTTAGAAGAACAAGAAGGCTCTTCACACACACAGTGTACACTTAATGTGTTCAGCTCTCCATCAAGTAATAACTTGATTAATGTAAAGAGTCTCCACAGTTAATGATGTTTCATTAATCAGAAGAGGAGATGAACTCTGTTTTAATTACACCAAGTTGAAATTTTACAATTAGGTATAACTGTGGCTAAATAGTCTGTCTATACTATTGACTACATTATGAATAATAATTATAATAATAACACGCTTTAAGATCATAAAGTCATATGTGATACATGGACGCCGATCGCGGACGACTCCACTTGTGCTTCACTAGTAAAGTGAGCCGATGTAGGTTATTACTGCTCTTGTCTTTAAGTTTATCGCTTGTGAAGTCTTCAGCTGTGCATTTCGTGAGGAAATTAGCCGCCATTATTAATGCTGCTCTTGACAAAATGAATAATTAGCGCTGCAAGGTCAACACGTTATTGATTTAATTAATAGATTCCAGGCTGGAAAATCAGTCTTCCTTCCATTCCCTGTTTGCAGAGGAGGTCAATAAGAACTGATTATTTGGAGGTGAAGACTTTGACTAATTAAGGCTCTCAAGCATTGTGTAAATTGACACTGCGCCTAAAGCACAAATGTTATTTTACTCTGTTGCACAGAGGCCAGTACTCAATGTTTGAATTCTTCCAAGAACATTAAAACATGATTCATGATATACAGAATTTTTTAATTTCCCATATTTCTGGTTTTCCCCTGCTCACCTCTCTGTTCTTTACAATACTTTATTATTATTATTATTATTATTTTGTGAACAATTATTTTTGTGCTGATCACAATATCCTCCACAAACATCACAGTCCACGGGGACTCTCATCTAACCTACACCATCAACCTGTCCATCAACACTGCAAACAGGATGGGACTAAGAGCCGATCCCTGGTGCACTCCCACCTCACCGCCGTAACACTGTGCTTGTACATATCTTTCACCACCTTCACATACTTCTCTGCCACTCCTGAGTTCCTCATGCTGTACCACAGTTCATCTCTGGGCATCCTGACCTTCTCTATACTTCTCCATCAGCATTCTCAAAGCAAACATGGCATCTGTGGTGCTCTACAGTATCTTGGCATGAAGCTGTGCTGGTGCTACTCAACCTACTGTAGCTTCCACTACTCTTTCCCATAACTCCACGGTGTGGCTCATCAGCTTTATGCCTCTACAGTTGTGGAAGCTCCGTACATCTCCCTTGTCCACCCCTCTCTCTCTCTCTCTCTCTCTCTCTCTCTTATTTTCTCCATTCATCAGCTCCTTAAAGTACTCTCTCCACCGTCTCAAAGCACTCTCTTCACTTGTCAGTAAATTTACATCTGCATCTTTTATCACCCTGGCCTGTAGTACATCCTTCCCCATTCGGTCTCTCTGTTCTGCCCGTCGATATAAATCCTTTTCTCCTTCCTTTCAGTTTAGTTTCTCATACAACTCGCTCTACACAAGTTCCTTAGCCTTTGCCACTTCCCTCTTCACCTTACACCGCGCTTCCTTGTACTCCTGTCTACTCTCCTCATCTCTCTTACTATCCCAATTCTTCTTCAAAAGCCTCTTTCTCTCAATGCTTTTCTGTGCTCCTTCATTCCACCACCAAGGTTCCATATCTTCTTTTCTTTGTCCTGACGTCATGCCGAATACTGTACCTTCCTAATGCAGTTGTCTCTCTTACCACTTCTGCAACCACTGTATAGTCTCTAATCAACATGTGTGCAAATGTGAGTCACTATGTGTGTGTGTGTGTGTACTAACTAAAGGATCGTGACTACATGTGGAACCAAATGTGCAAAAAAAGTTAGTATTTTTTAAAATGATAATTATTTATTTATGTTGTAGTTAAAAGAAGGTTAATGTTGAATGTTAAATAGGTTTTAAGTGAACAGTATTGCAACATCATGTTATACATTTTTCCGACATCCTAAGGAATCCACCTCAGGCCCTGATGCCCTGTTTGTGTCTCTACGTCTCTGGACGATCCCTGAGAACGGCACACAACTTGCTAAGCTTATATCTAGTAGCTAAAAACGGCGTAGTCCCCCTTCCGTGTGGTGCCACAGTGATAGTCTCAGGTGTCTGCTAAGCCACGTATCACGATTTGAGCATTTACGAGCGTGTTCAGCTGTTAGCCGCAGCGTATAGCATTTCAGTTAATATTTTACACCAAACAACGTCAAGATGAACCGACTTAAAAAGGTAAACCTGAACAAACCCTGTCATTTTACACCTATAGTTACGCACCTCATATAGGCCCCTGCAGTGTAATGCGACATCGCGGCCTCTGGTTGACTCCTCATTAACACTGTTCGGAACGTGACTGAAACATGACTCTGACGTTCGGCTGCACCCACGGACATATTTTGGGTTTTAGTAACGTCGTAATCATCGTTTCACGGGTGGCGTCTCAGTCTGTCTCGACTGGCTTTTTAGCCCCCGTAGGGGTTTTGTGATCATTCGATCTCATAATGACGCTTCAGGAGACAGACGAGAGTGGAGAGAAGTCATGCAACAATAACGCAATTATTACTAAGAACCGGCCTGTTATTGTGATCGCGGAGGGGGTGGGGGTGGTTGTTTTTTTTTGTTTTGTGTTTTTCAGGTATCATAATTATTACACCTGACCATAAACTTCTTACCTCTTCGTCTAGCAAAGGCAAACCCATCATCTAAACTACCGCCCTGTGCTTTGGCCTATAAACCACCTCACTTTGACATAAAACATCGTCTGTGTTGTAAACAGGATTGCTTCATTGGCACACAATCACAAACAACATCAGGAGGAAGCACTTGAGGAAAAATCTTCTGGAGAAGTGCTTGTTTAGGAGGCATGCGCTGAGCCTAAGTCTAAGACTCTGGGGGATTTTAGCACTTATTTTCTTCAGCTCAGAAAACATCCTGTAAAATGACAATGCTTTGTATTAACTGCACGTTTTAGAACAATTCTGACTTCTTTAAAGGTTTTCTTTGGTTGGCCGTCAGGGTGAACCTCTCTCAAAGATAGTGAGTGATTTTCTGTCCGGTGTAAAGAAGCAAAGAAGCAAAGAACTCTTAGACAATCCTTCAAGAAAATAAAATATTTAATCATCGTGAGTTTTCAAGTACTCGAAAAGGAGACATTAATGAACATTTTTCAAAGTAGTGTCAGTCATCTTTACATCGGAAACAGGCTGATGAGTTTTTTCATAGTATACTGTTTTCCACAACTAGAAAAGGATAAAAAGTGGCTCGGTGGTGAGAGTCCTGCCTGCCTTGGGGCGTGACTCCCAGGCGATGCCTTAAACCCGGACACTGGACCCGAGCCCAGATACAGTGAGAGGGTCGCGTCAGGAAGATCATCCAGTGTAGAACCTGTGCCAACTCTGTCTATCTATCTATCTATCTATCTATCTATCTATCTATCTGTCTATTGTACCCCCCCCCCCCCCCCCCACCAATGTAATAAATATTTTATTAAATTAAATGATGCACATTCAATTAAAGAAATGTAAACAAATGTGTTTCTGCAACAGACGGCAAAGTACCTAAAGATATGATTTAAAAACTGGTCGTTTATGTACAATAAGAACCTGAGCAGCGACCTCATTTCCCCTCTCGTCTGCTCCGACCCCTCAGCATTCAGCATCAGCAGTGAACTAATCACCTCCTGCTCATCTCTCATCATCTGCACCTGTTTCTCACTGGATCAGGACTGAAGGTAGATGCATTTTATGCTTGAATGATTCATGGGTTACTTATCATTTTGATTCTTACACATTCACATTTCATGCAAACTTACTTCTTTTGATTGTGTAAAGCTGCTTTGCAACAATGTCAATTGTTAAAAGCGCTATACAAATAAAATTGAATTAAATTGAATTGAACTGTGCGTCTTAACAAACAAAGAACATTCCTCTGAAACTGCTCAGGTACAGTACAGGGACAAAAAGTCCTTCAAGAAGCCTGGAGAACTGTTACTCAAGACTACATTACTGTAGATATGCAAGAATGTCCGGAGCTTTGGAGATAAAACATACAAAAATGGGTGGAGGGAGACATTCACAGTACTGTATACATACGGTGTATGAAAATGACAAAATAGGCAATAATTTTTTTTTTTATTATTTAATGGCTGTAGAATTTGTAGCATCACTGGAGCACCTACCCCTTTCAGCGTTCAGGACAAAGACTCGCACATATATGGAGAATATGGAGACGTGGATTCAGGAGGTTCTCAGCGATGTCCCAAGACGCCGCGTTCCATCACAGGCCGTTCCATCAACTGGTACCCACGTTGAAATTCAAAAGACTTGCTTTCATCTTCCTGTGTAAAACCCAACCCATTTTTAATGCCTAGTTACTTTTCACCCACCCTGTATATCCATCTATATAGTCATAATTAATAATAGGAAGTTTAATGAAATAGATTCAGGCACTACACTGGCACAATGTGGATTACAAGAATCGTCCCCTTATTGTTTATGCTTAAATTAATTATCTATAAAACTCTTATACTATAGTATATCTAATGTGGCTATAAAAACATTTTGGATCAACACTTGTGTGTTGCTGACGTGTTACTGTAGTTCGCCTCCGTACTAAAAGTAACATTTCACCAGCGGACCGCCTGCGTGGTTTTGAGGTTAGCAAATTCAGCGCTGTTTCAAAATATGAAATGCGATCGTTCATGCTGAGTTCTCTTTCAGGGAGCCTGATTTTCCAGTGAACATGGGGTTGTTGTATTTTTTTGCATCTAAATTAGCCACTGGTGGCATTTACACCTAATTGGCATTTGAAAAGGGATCCTATTCTTGCAGATGTTTGTCATGCTAATCAAGTTACATGTTTTTCATGCTTGACTGGCAGATTTGTCTGAGGTGGAACAGGAATTACAGCGGCAGAGCCGTCATCGTCATTAGTATGCAGCAGCGGGTCAGTGACTGACGCGCCGCGTGAATGCGCCGCACGCTGATGGATAAAGCACTGGAACCTGTCATTTGTGTGAATTCTATGCAATTTTGATCAAATTGAAAGTGATCTTCGCATGAGAATATGACCGCATCAGTAATAAGTCAGTGGGCGTAAATAGCAGTGCAGGAACGCATGCGGAATATGTGAACTGTGCCGTAAAAGGACTGCGAGTACCCTGGCTGCCAGATTCACAGTAGATTAGATGTTCTCTGCTGTTCAAGTAGCTCTGGACGCAACCACTACGGATAGGGAGTACACAGAGATCACTGTTTATTTCCCTGAGAAATTGCTTTTAGTTTTCACAAGAGTCGCATAAAATCCACTTTTTAAAGTCTATAGTACACAGTTTTAAAATGTACTCAGCTAAAGAAAAAAGAAAAGGCTAATTAAATGACTAAATTCCGTTCACTGCTCAAGGTGCACTGCAATGTGTCGCGCTTCAGAGTAGCTTTAGACGCAGCCACCCACGTAGTCACTCATCATATATACCCCCTTATTCTGTGTACAGGGTCACGGGGGCGGAGCCTATCCCAGGAGACTCAGGACATGAGGCAGGGTACACCCAGGACAGGGTGCCAATCCATTACAGCGCACACACACTCTCTAAGGCCAATCAGCCTAATCTGCACATCTTTGTACTTTGGGAGGAAACCCATCAAACACGGGGAGAACCTGCAAACTAGATGCACTCAGACCCAAGGCGGGAATAGAACCTGGAACCTGAAGGTGCAAGGCGACAGGGCTAACCGCTTCACCACCGTGACGCCGCATTCAATATTATTTGTCTCAAAGTTATATTACTATACTATATACCTGTATATTACCATATATTACTATTTTTATATCAAGTCAACACGGGTCTCGGTCGGAGTGGAATAACAAGAGCCGTGGCCTCATCACTTCTGAACACCTCCTCAACCGGGATACAGTAAGTGGCCGACATCACTGGACAATCCCTACAGCCGTGCTTCAAAATCTTGTGGAAGGCGAATTAAATCAGGAATGAGATTTCTAACACATACAGTACGTACGTTTATGTGTCAGAAGCTGGAGCTTTGAATTATTTGGGAAGGGGGGGGGGGAGGTAATGATAAGAAATTAGCATTTATGAAGATGTTTCATTGAAATTAAGATGATTTTAACTTGATTTGTCTGATAATGTTATCAAGAGGTAATACATTACTGCATAAATTATGTAAAAAGGTTCAAAGAGCCATTACAAAAAATAAAACCACAGTGAATTATAAGAAGCAAACTAAAAGACATAATAGCATATTTTGACAAATTGCAGTTTACCTGAATTTCTTCTTTATTGTCTTGAAGAATCTGATTGATGATAGAGAATCCTTGGACATTCCAGTAGAAATTCTCTGCTATGAGGAGAACAGAGCCACAAGCCCAGCATCACCACAACTGACCTCCTCAAGAGTGGGGTAATGGATTCGTTCACCAACCTGCCTCAAGCTATGTGCCTCTTGCTTGACGTCAGCCTATGCACGCCACTTGGAGTAACCCGAGGTCCATTAAAACCACTTTTATCTTCATTCAACAGGTAATGCTAAACTTTGGTGAGCTACCACCAAAGGTTCAAAAGCTGATGAATGATCTTGCAGTGTAAGACACAGTGTGGCAAAAAAGTATGTAGTCAGCCACCAATTGTGCAAGTTCTCCCCCTTAAAACGACAGGTAGACCTCAACTGTGAGAGACAAAATACTAATAAGAAAAAAAATCCAGAAAATCACATTGTAGGATTTCTAAAGAATTTATTTGCAAATTATGGTGGAAAGTAAGTATTTGGTCAATAACAAAATTTCATCTCAATACTATTGTGTTATATTCCCTTTGTTGGCGATGACAGAGGTCAAACGTTTTCTGTAAGTCTTTACAAGGTTTTCACACACTGTCGCTGGTATTTTGGCCCGTTCCTCCATGCAGATCTCCTCTACAGCAGGGATGTCGCTGGGCAACACAGACTTTCAACTCCCTCCAAAGATTTTCGATGGGGTTGAGATCTGGAGACTGGCTGGGCCACTCCAGGACCTTGAAATGCTTCTTACGAAGGCACTCCTTCGTTGCCCGGGCGGTGTGTTTGGGATCATTGTCATGCTGAAAGACCCAGCCAAGTTTCATCATCAATGCCCATGCTAATGGACGGAGGTTTTCACTCAAAATCTCGTAATACATGGCCCCATTCATTCTTTCCCTTACACAGATCAGTCGTCCTGGTCCCTTTGCAGAAAAACAGCCCTAAAGCGCGATGTTTCCACCCCCATGCTGCACAGTAGGTCTGGTGTTCTTTCTCCTCCTAACACGACAAGTTGAGTGTTTACCAAAAAGTTCTATTTTGGTTTCATCTGACCATATGACATTCTCCGAATCCTCCTCTTGGATCATCCAAATGCTCTCTAGCAAACGTCAGACGGGCCTGGACGTGTACTGGTTTAAGCAGGGGGACACGTCTTTGGTCCCAGCTCACTGCAGATCATTCACTAGGTGGGTTCCACCGTGTGGTTCCGGGATTTTTGCTCACAGTTCTGGCGATCGCGGGGTGAGACCTTGCGTGGAGTCCCAGATCGTGACTCGATTTGCCTCACTTGCCTCAAATGGTTTAAGTACAATCAACTCCACGCGGTTTACAGTGTAAGTATAAACCATCCTACAATCGCTGGATGACACTTAATTTTCTACGTTTTATATAACACATATGAAAGGTTAATTAGGTTCTTCTTATTTGTTTAATAACATTTAAAAGAGACATCAGTGAAACTTGCAATATGTGGGCTAATATCATCAGGAAGATCAGCGTTTTTCCATCATCGCTGCCTGCCACAGATACTTAAAATTCATTCACCGCCCGTATTATTAGCAATTATAAAGTCCTACAGCGTAGCGGGCTGAGGAGCCTCCACGTCACAGTCGCGCGACATCGATTTCGATTAGCAGGCCACATCTTACACGTGCCACAACACCACATACCCTGCGTGTCCATGCACTGTGACGTCAAAACCTTCAAGGGTCGACCTGGGAAAACCTGGCAGCGGATATTTCTCATTGAGCTCAAACTCATCAAAGTGTCCTGGGAAAAATCTGAAACGCTAGCAAGGGAGAGACAGCAGTGGAGAGATCTCGTCACCCGATGTGTCCAACAGCACAGGAGGAACGAAGACTACGACTGACTCACTATTCATTAGACTTTAATGGAGATCTGTTTATAGGAGTACATGAAGTTCACACTACTCCACGATTGTGCCCTTAAAAATACTCCAACAATGGACACAGAGTGCGATCTGATAAACCAGTAGACCTGAATGGAGATTATTAACGTCCTAATAGATCGTTCCCTGTGTGGAAATTTACAGTGTAGTATATTAGAGTCCCAGTCAGACTCTGAGACACTCCATAAAGCACCGTGCAGCGTCACGCCTCGCGACAGGAATCTCATGAGTTCTGCATTTCAATATGGAATAATAATTCTTCCTAACTGCCCTCTCCATCTCAGGAGCAGCAGTCGCAGAGTCGTTTTTTTCGGCCACAGTATATTATTCAAACCCGATATGAATATCGCTTCCTTGCGGCACCTTTCACCGGTGGCTGCTAAGACAAGCAACTGATCTCAGCTCTTTATTACGAGTTCACACAAAGGTTGATGTCACTGTTTACTCTTCATACTCTGTGTATACCCTGACCCGTTTCCCCATCCCTTTCCTGTTTCCTCTTCTTAGTATCCCATTTTTATAGCAGGTAATTAGTCCTGCATTTTATTTTTACCGGAAGAAAAAAGTGACAACTGCACGGAAAAAGTATCCCGGTTATGAGGTTTAAAAATTTTCTTTAAAAAAACAAAACAAAAAAAAAAAAACCTTAAATCTGATTAGTATTACTTATAGCTGTAAATTAATCACTCCAAGTTGTTGTTGTTAGTCATTCGGCTGCTCCCGCTGAGAGATCGCCACGGCGGACCGACTGATCCAACAACAACTTGGCACAGGTTTTACGCCAGATTACACTTCCTGACACAACCCTCCTACTGTATTTTATCCGAGTTTGGGACCGGCACTGCATCCAGTGGCTGGGGTTTTGGGTTGGGAACTGGCTGGGAATCGAACCCGGGATTTGGTAGACGAGAACCCAACCACTGAGCCACCAATGCTCACCAACTAATCACTCAAAGTAATGTATGAAAAAAAGGAGGTAGAAAACATAACTGCTCTCACCATTAAGTCATGTTGCTTAAAAAGTCTGTACCTTCATTAAAGCAGCTAATTTTATCCTTTGTGCTTTTATACTCACTGTCCCAAGGTGCCTTTACATGGATCCTAAGATTCCACTAACAGTTGGAATAATGGCCCAAGTGGAATAAAAAGGCATCGTGTAAACACTTCAGTTGGAGCAGTGTGACGCGATCCGGCGCGATCGGAACTGATTTCTGATTTCAATGGTGTAAACCTTTAATAATTTAATTAAGTAGGAATTTTAGCCATTTAAAAACTTCATCCAGTCATTTCTCTCTTGCACGACATGAGGATGTTACATATTTCTGGAAGGAAATTTTAGTTTCCACCAGTTTTTACGTTCATCCCGCCGAGCCCCAGGCTGAGGTATCGACACTGATCGGCTCGGTCATCTTTAATTTCTTGGAAACACTCTGCACACACATATATATATAGTTATATCTAACCAATCACAGGCTACGTTCATATTACAAGTCACATTGCTCAATTCAGATCGTTTTGGTCAGGTCAGATTCGCATGTCACGACGGTTCACATTCATAATCATAAGTGACATTCATCTGACTCTAACATGGATGCGTCTGTTCTCTGAAATTCACACCGTACAGGAGCAGGGATAAGACAGAGCGGCGAGAGGAAAAGTCTCTGTGCCACTGGGTAACAGTCAAGTGAAGAACTTCAAGCAGCCTGTAATCGAATGTACAGCACACGAGGATCAAATGATACCTTTAAATATCAAATAGCACTGGAATGAATCTCAGCCCTCAGCTCTCAGAAATTTAAAGGTTACACCCAATTTAGCCATCGACACATCTTACCGTTCAGTTTGTTAGCCTATTGTTAGCAACCTTGCTAGAAACTTTGAATTCTTTTCACAATATCCTGTAAAAAGGTAGCTGTGGCCTAATGTTAGGAGCTAACTAGAAACTTTTGGTACTGATTTATAAGACATTATATCTCAATACAAGCTAGCTTGTTTGCACATTATGAGAGGCGTTCAAGTCAAACTGGGACTGGGAAAAACAACTGAACAGTACAAGCATTTTAAAGAAGTCTGTATGTCTGTGAATGTCGTTGCTGAGAACGTTCGGCGAGTGGTAGATGCCAGATCCTTGAAAATCGACGTCGCCCACTTGTGCAAGAGACGCATCTGTGTGTGTGAACTGTACACACGGTCATTCATCAACACCACTCGCACATTACAGGAACTCGGCTGGGAGTTATAGCCACGCCCCACTTACAGTCCTGACCTCGTTCCAAGACATTTGCACATGTTTGAGCTGTTAAAGGAGTTCCTGGGAGGCCGGCGTTCGCAGACATTAAGCTCCCGCGTACTGAGAAAACGTTCTACCTTGATGGTGTCCAAGCACTAGTGACACACTGGGATAAGTGCATTAGAGTTTTTACTCTCAGAACTGTATTCTGTTATTCTGAACAAATCCCGGTTTGACTTGAACGCTCTGTGTAATAAAATAATTCCCAAAAATAACTCTTTAGCTACTCATTTTTTAATTTTATTTTTGGTACAATTAACTCAGTGTTGCGTTGCATTTTCCTAGCTGTTAGCTTAATAATGCTATCTAAGCTACTAAGTACTGTACTCGCTAGCTAGTAAAATGAACCCACGGTTGCTAATACTGTATATATTTCGGAAGCTCTCCAGCTTAGCTAACGTCACCCTGTAATGACGTGACAATCCGATTATATCCATTTCTTTTGTTTCTTTGCTTCTTAAATGCACAAACATGAAGTTTTGTATTTAGTTCTATTTTACAGCTAAGTGCAAATAGGCTGATTTGATACGGTGCTTCCAAAAATGCCATTAGACACGAGATAAAGAGACAGAAGCACCTTCACTTTTACTGCCAGCAGAAAACTGGCAAATGTCAGGAATAAACAAATCGCTCCACCATTTTGTTCTGGCAAATTGGCAAAGAGCAGCAGTCCAGGGTTGCCAGCTCCATGAAATGCACATAAGGGACAGGGGAAGAAGGTTGGGCGGGGATGGGGTGCTATTTGTTTACTTTGTATTTCTCATTCTATAGTATGTGTATGAGATACTGTATATACTGGATGTGACTTGTATGATACTAATAAAACATGTGTATAGCATGTATGCATGATTATAAATAGAATAGTAATAGTAAATATTAAATAGAATAGTAAACATTATCCGCTACTCCGTTGGTTTTGTAGTTAAAATAACCAGAGTGGATATATCAGTTACTGCACTCAGTGACTTACCTCGTCATTGGCGTAATTTCCACCTGACACCCACCCCCCCCCCCCAGGCCCCTCCCACCAGCACCCCCTTGGTCAGAGGTGGTTCGAGCTCCCCTTTGTCATCATTCTGAACTTTTTTCGTCTCTGTGCAGCCCCTGAGAAGATGCCGTCCTGGGTCAGGAGTCACGGCCAGTGAGAAGCCCAGTTCTCTGTTGTCTGTTTTAGTAGAAAGCGTGACAAACAGGCTGAGGAAGAGGACGAGGAAGGGTTTTGGTTCCCTCCACTGACTGTATGCTCCTCTTGTATACTGTCTGTCTTTGTAGTCAAACCTCTAACATTTTCCTCCCATAGATTTCACTGGACTGATTCTCAAAGATTACGGAACAGAGAGCGTCCCATATCGGTTCAATACACAGCAGGTGTTTTATTGTCCGATTACAGGACGAGTCTTGATATTACAGAACAATTGGCAGCAATACAAGAGACAGCTGGATTTGTGTGCAGCTCTCTGCTCATATTTTGTCATTCTGACTACGTTTTTGTGGTTTTTTTTTTTTTTTTTTGGTCATTTCCCCCCTGCTTTTAACTAAATGGACAATGCGTTTGAATTCTAAACCATTAGCAGATCTCTAAATGAGAGAGAATGATGATGATGATGATGATGATGATGATGATTGCTGTTACCTGAAAATTTACCCAAACTAAAATGACAATGAAAACTTGCTAAATAATTCCCTTTGCCTTCTACTGTGTGTGTGTGTATATATATATATATATATATATATATATATATATATATATATATATATATATATATATATTTCCTTATCAGTTTCTGGGTCAGAAAAAAAAAAATCTAAGTTTAAAATAAATAAATAACGTAATAACATCCACTGTGTGGCAATATTGTGAATTTAGACACACAGAAACACGTTTAGATGATGTACTGCACTTTTACGTTACAGTATTTCCAGCACTGGTGATGGACAGGATGACAGATGAGGTTAGGCAGGAGTCTCCATGGACTATGATGTTTGCAGATGACATTGTGCCTCATCGCGAAAGCAGGGAACAGGTGGAGGAAAATCTAGAGATGTGGAGGTACGCTCTGGAAAGCAGAGGAGTGAAGTTTAGCCTCAGCAAGACGGTATACGTGTGTGTGAATCAGAAGTGAGGCGAGGCTACAGGGAGCAGAGGTAAAGAAGGTGGAGGACTTTAAGTACTCAGGATCAACGGTCCAGAGCAACGGAGAGTGTGGAAAGGAGGTGAAGAGACGTGTGCAGGCAGGTTGGAACTTTTATCTCTTTTATCTCGCTGATAAAAGAGTATCAGCGAGAATGAAAGGAAATGTGTAGAGGGCAGTGGTGAGACCAGCGATGCTCTACGGCTTAGAGACAGCGGCATTGAAGAAAAGACAGGAGGCCGAGATGGATGGAGCAGAGATGAAGACGTTGAGGTTCGCTTTGCAAGTGAAAAGGATGGATAGGATCAAGAATGAGTCCAATGAGTTAATTTATCTTCACAAGATCAACACATGTTAGATGTTTGGGAGATAAAGTCAGAGGGGACAGATCGAGGTGGTTTGGACGTGTTCAGAGGAGAGATTGTGAGTGTGTCTGTAGGAGGATGCTGAGGATGGAACTGCCAGGCAGGAGGTCTAGAGGAGACCAGAGAGGAGATTTATGGACGCAGTGAGAGAGGACATGAAGGTAGTTGGTGGCAGATGATTCGCTGTGGCAGAGAAGATTTTTAACACTTTACTCTGAAGCAGGAGATAAGGACACACAGCAGTCATCCAAGTGCTCCCTGAACTGTCCAAATCCATCACCATACTGATCAGCCCAGGGAGCGAAATGCTAATCACATTAGCGGTGAATTCCTTGTTGCTCAAGGAGACGATTCTGAAATAAAAGGGCAGCTGTGCATCGAGAGATGGAAAAGACGTCGACTAAATGCCAAACACGGCATCAGCAATGAAATAATAACAGAGATGGACCTGAGCGCCTGGGCTGCTCTACGTGAGTTCCTGTGCACTCAGACAAGGAGCAGCGAGCAGGGCTCAAAGTGCCACTCGAAGTCTGCACTGGCTTTATTGTATTATCCGTGACAATTCAGCATGACTAGACGTGTCCCTTAGGCTGCTGTCTGTCCTCACGTCAACCTGTCGTCACACATTCAGCTAGTTCATCAATACTACTGTATTAGAGGATATGATAGAAAATATACTGAGCAGACTGGAAGGCTTTTAAAGCAGATTATTCAGGGTATTTAAGGAGTTATAATCCTTCATAAAAGTTATAAATATCCCAAAGCTAGATTATGTACTAGTAGATCAAACAACATTCAATATCCTTCAGGCAACAAACACACACGTGGACTTTATAACTCTGAACTGGTAACCTGAAGATTTCAAAATACTGCACGTAGCCAGTCCTTAAAGGTAAACAGAGGCTTTATTATAGGTGTCTTAATAACCTTAACTCATTAAAGTTGAGCTTAAAAAAGTGAAAAACTACAGAGAAATATTAAAAGTTTGGGTTCTGGGGTTATGGGACTGTGGGTTTTCTTATAACATTTGTACATGATTAAGAAAATCTCATGTATTGAATCCTGATAAAATAAATATGATATTAGGAAAAAATATTCTCGGTTTTAACCCGAGTCAAACAGTAGGAGATTCTCTTAGCCTGTGTGTGCGCTTCACCAAACAATTAGAGAAATTAGAGAACAAAGGACTTCAAAAAGGTTAAGCCTTAAGTTGAGACGTTTGAATGGTTTTTGTTTTTAAATAAATAATTGTTAGTGCTGGGCAAGTGTAGTGTGTGGAAACATTGGATTAAACCCAAACAAGATCCCTCGTGCAAAATGAGACTATTTGTACTCGAAATATCCAAGAAATAAGATCTTGCTCAGTGTCCACAGTCTGTGTAGTTTCCTTCCTTCCATCGGGATTTCACTTACTAGGGATCGAGATGAGACCAGGATGCACTATGGGAATAAGAAATCCAGTGTGACGCTTTGGTCAATGTTCTACTTGGAATCTTTGGGTCTCACCATTCATGTGGATGTTAATCCTACACACACACCATCTACCTAAACATTGGTGCAGACCAAATGCACCACTTCATGGCAATTACGTGTACCTGTACCCGTCACTGCAAAACTCTTTAGAAACGGTTTGGGGAAGATGATAAAGACCCATTTTTGCAGGTTAAAGGATCTGCTGCGAACCTCTTGGTGCCAGACACCCGAGCGTCATCAGAGGTGTTGTGGAGTCCAGGTCTCCATCGTTACATTAGCTTTATCACTGTTAAATATCAATACTTTTATTTATTTATGCACGTTCTGGAAAGCCTGTAGCGAGCGGAACATCGGAGAACAGGCCGAGTTGACCGAGTACGGGCTGCAATCGACAAAGTCCGGCAACTAGATACGTAATTAGGACTTTATTACACGGAATCCAGTCATTAACATGGAGAGATCATTTCCGACCAGCCTTAGTATATGATCAGTGGAAAAATATACTGTATATACAGGGTATATCTACTGTATGGCTGAGATAACATCTCCAGGACGTTGGCTTTGGACGACGAGGACCCCATGAATGTCCAGATCTCACTCTAGGTATTTATTTTTATGGGTGTATGCAAAGGAGGACATGTACAGGACAAAACTGGCATACAGAAAGACTTGGAGACACGGATTCAGGAGGTTCTCAGCAACATCCCAAACCACTTCCGTCATTCCAAAGACATTGTGTGTTCCATCCCCAGCTGTTTGAGGGAGGAAACCAGTTGACGCCACCTGGTGCCTACGTTTAATTTTACGTTTTCCTTTTTCCATGTGTAATTTGTTTCAATAAATTAAAGTTAGAAATATGGACTTTATTAATAATTTTAATGCCTAGTTACTTTTCAACCTGTTCATCGACCAGTGACAAAAAAAAGTCAGCTTTGTTCCACAGTGAGCGGAGTTCTAGATATATTCTAAATCTATTTTACAGACATACGATTCAGCTTGACCCTTCAGAGAGAAGAGTCATTACAAATCCATAAAAAGTTCTTCTGACTGATCTCCTTTATCCTGGAATAATGATCCATTTCCATCCAGGCGAGATGTTCTCCTCCGAGATACAGTAGCTCCGTCCTCGTCCGCGGTGCAGAAGGACTCGGTGAATGAGTTTGTTCAGTAATGTGATGATGTTAATCACAGGCACCAGACTTCACAATCTCCAGAGCTCACCTCGTCAGACTTCTATGGAAGATTTTGGATTGACATTTTTGAATGCTTCAGGGATTCATTATCCTTTATCATCTGTTAAATTCAGACGACTGTCACACACAGGCCTGGCAGCGCGATACAGCGAGTCCAATTACACACACCTCCTGGTTATTTTTGGGCCTTTTTAGCTCTCAGATTGGATTTCAGACTCCTGGTCAAAATGTCTCACCCCCTCTGGTGTCAGAATGTGGGCTATAAAGACTGTCAAGTGCCATGAGACTACGGACGAGAAGATTGAGGAGGAGGAGGAGGAGGAGGAGGAGAAGAAAGTAACCAGTAAAAAAGAAGTAGAATAAAAAAGGTAAAGTTATTTTAGCATCAAGAAAAGAAAGAGAAATAGGAGCCGGCATTAAGACAACGGGAGAAAAAAAATGCGGCAGGAGAAATAATAGTAGTAGTGGAAGATACTGAAGAAGTAAAGATTAAGTAAAAAAAAAAAAAAAAGAACAAGAATGAAAAGTGCAAGCAATTAAATAAAGCTGAACATGGTGGAGAAGAGAACAGCCTGAGAAAGGAAAAACACAAAAACAAAAAAAGACCTTAAAGATGAGAATAAAACAAAGGCAGTAGAAGAGAAAAAATGATCAAAAGAAAGAGAAGAGAAAACAAAGATGAAGAACAAACGGGAAGAAGTAAAAGAGTAGCAGCAGATAAAACATTAGCGCAAGTACAAGATGAATACGAATAAATGAAATAAAGCATCGAGAAGAATGTATGAGAGTAGCAACAGCAGGAAAAAATAGACAGAAGAAGAAGAAAAAGAAGAAATACCTTTCAGTATGGGTTGTTTTGAACATCATATTCCAAATGGCTTTAATATTGAATTACCACTGCATCACAAGAGCATTAGCATCCCTGCTATCCGCTTTGCGACAATGACAATTGTTAAAAACGATATACAAATAAAATTGAACTGAATGAGTGAGAACAGGCACTGATGTCAGGTGAGGAGGTCTGCGCTCCAGTGCATCCCAAAGGGGTTGAGTTTGGGTTGAGTTCAGGGCTCTCTACTGATCTCGTCTCAAGATGTTTTCCTTGTCTTCCTGGAGCTTTGTGCACAGGGGCATTGCCATTCTTAGACATGATTCGACCCGTGAAAACGCACACTAAATCTGATTTTTGCAAATCCAATCTGAACCGCATTCAGAGATGGTTTAAATTCAGATTCAAATGGGATTGCTCCAGGCGTGTCTCGGGCTGGATGCTCTACCTGCCCAATTCTGGATATGAAACATTTTGTCACTTGCGACCTGATGTGGAATATTAGTTCCGCAAGATCATGTGGTATGGGACGTGGATCTATGGCTGAAAAACGAGTGGGGAGACGATGGAAATAAAAATGTATCAATTTGTAGAAAGTTTAGTTGTGCTTTAGGAGGGTGCTATTAACACCAACACACTGGTACCTCGGCGAGTCCTTAAGGTGAAATGCCATATTGTGAAGCGCATTGTCCCATAGGAAATGATGTAAATGCAGATAATCCGTTCCAGCCACCCAAAAATATAATCAATGTTACCAATTTCCAACACTATACGCATATCTTGGCACATAAAACAATCAAAACATTTAGTAAATGAAGTAAAATATGAAAAAAAAAATTAACTTTTTAACTTTAACCCCACTTATGATTCCTCCTAATTTATGATTCCTCTCAGCACCGGCTGCTCTAAAAATCAAACTGAAAGCGGCTCCCTTTTCTTCTTGCTGCCAATCCTTGATAACATTCCTGGGACCCGCGGTGCTGCATCTTCACTAAATCTTACACAAAATGCAATAACCAACAAAAAAAAAAAAGTTAGCTCACTTCACTTGGCTTTCCACAAAGTTTTGAACGGCTCCCAGACATACGTGCAACTTAGCTGTCTCGGTCACTCGTATGCTGAAAACGCTTCGTATGCCGAGGCAAATTTCTTACAAAATTTCAGTTCTTAAAGCGAAGATTCTTAAGGCAGACCGAGGTACCACTTTATATAAAAGCCGTGCCCTTCAATTTTCCACGCGGCTAAATTAGCAGTGTTTTCTGGAAGAGCGGCTGGCTTAACCGCAGTTTGGAGACGGAGGACAATAGTCCTTGGACAGAGGACGAAGTGAGATTTCTAATAGCACTTTTGGGGGATCCAGCAGTCCAGGCAAAGCTAGAGGGAAAATAGAGGAACAGGGTGATATATGAGGAAATATACTTCTGGATTCGAGCCTCCAGGGTCGTTACCATAGCAACCAGTGCAGATAGTGTCGACACTGTGTCGGATTTGGGCTGCCAGTCTGAAGAAAGTCAAATCCGGTCTGTCAAAGAAAATATTAAATAAAAAAAGACCAAAAACTGAAAGTCGGAGCGGAAGGAGACGCTACAGTACTGTACAGACGTGGATTTTAAACTTTAAGCGTTTTTAAAGGAAATGATCTCGCAGGCAAGTGCACAAGGGTTCACTGATGAATCTACTTTCAGATTGAAACACGAGTCAAGACGGGTAGATTTCCTACTCCGAGACAATCTTGATCTTGATACTCGGCTCTCTACAAAGACTCACACACACAAAACACACTGAAAGAGCTTGTTCAAGTGGAGAAAAAAAAATCAGCAAATCATGTCATTTGAACCCAATATAAAGATCTTCACATTTGCATTAGTCATAATCAGATCCTTTCTCTCCCTCTCTCTCCGTCATTATTCCTCCTCTTCGCACAAAGCTGCTCAGTCTGCAGGCAAGATCTGTGTGTGTGTGTGTGTGTGTGTGTGTGTGTGTGGTGCCCGACTGTGTGTCGGTGCTGCTCGCCATGTGAGAGGAACAGAAACTTTGTTCTGCAGATTCGGGTTGCTGTAACGACTACGAGATGACGGGCATGTCTGCCTCTCATTGCATTGCTTACACACACACACACACACAAACAAACACAAACTGTCACATTGTGTGTAAGAGCAAAGATTCCTTTTTCAGTAAACTTGAACATGTTTGTCACTGTGAAGTCATGTGAGATTAGATCTTAATAATGCAGGTCGTCCCCGAGTTACGAATTTCCACAGATACGAACGGACCGCGGTTCTGCTTCTGGTTTGTTCAATCGCGGAAGTAGCTCAGGTGTATTGTACAAAAATAGAATATTAGGTATACAAATATATAATACAAAAAAGGTATATTGTATGCATGTGT
>CM059211.1:1316038-1458538 GCA_030347435.1 Clarias fuscus
ATAAAACAAATTAACCTGCATTTTAAATAAAAAAAAGTTAAAATAACTCCAGACAGTTAAGTGTTTCTTTTTATGTGCGCAGGCGCCATGTATTTGTATGTGTGTGTGTGTGTGTGTGTGTGTGTGTGTGTGTGTGTGTGTGTGTGTGTGTGTGTGGAAATAGCCCCTCGCCTCGTCTTAAACAGTAAAACTCCTTCTCCCTCCCACACCTCGCTTTTTAAGTTTCACAACTAACATATACAATGCAAACACTGTTTTAACGGGAAAAAAGAAATCTCTCATGATACTCGCGTGAGCGCAGACTAACAGAATCACTGCTGTAAAGTAAAAAATAAAAAATAACAAATGAACCAGCACCTTACCTTTGAAAAGAATCGCGACAGAGCTGAGTTTCTGTGTAAATAAAGCACGTCTGCAGCCGGGGAGATGTGTGTGTGTCTGTGTGTGTCTGTGTTTGTGTCGGTGTCAAATTACGCACGCACGCAAAAAAGTGTGTGCGTGTTGGTGTGTGGGGCACAGAGTCAAATTACGTGCGCGCAAACAGAAGAGAGAGGGAGATGTTGATTATAAGAGACGAGCACTAAGACGCAGCAGGGGACTCTTATTTTGACACAGGGGACGCAGCAGGGGAGACGATTACCCATAATTCCCGCAGCGCCAGAGAGAGAAAAATCATTGGCACAGTTGTGATCACTTGCTGCTCGGTGTCAAAATAAGAGTCGCATGCGTGATACATGATACTCGGCGCTCGGAAACTAATACAGTGGAACCTTGGATTACGAGCATAATTCGTTCCGGAAGTGGGCTCGTATTCCAAAACACTCTTAAACCAAATCATCATTTCCCATAAGAAATAATGAAAACTCAAATTATTCGTTCCACAGCCCCCAAAAATAAATACATAAAAATAATTAATACAATCTATAAAATGAAAATAAAACAAATTAATCTGCACTTTACCTTTAAAAAAAGTACAAATAAATGTGTGCGTGTGTGGAATTAGCCCCTTCCCTCGCCTCGTTTTACACAGTAACATTCCTCCTCCGTCTCCCCACCTCGCTTTTTCACAACAGTTTCACAACAAACACATGCACGCGCACACACACAACGGAAACACCATTTTAACAGGAAAAAAATAAATCTCTCTGAGACTGACATGAGCGTATATTAACAGACACACTTTTTAAGTTTTACAACAAACACATAAACACAGCGGAAACACCGTTTTAACGGGAAAAAAGGTGAGAGAGTGACGCTCGGTGTCAAAATAAGAGTCGCATGTGTGAAGCATGATACTCGGCGCTCGTAAACTAATACTTGCTCGGTTTCCGAATAAAAAATTATTTAAAATCTTTGCTCGGTTTGCGGAACACTCGTAAACCACGTTACTCGCAATCCAAGGTTCCACTGTACTTGCTCGGTTTGCGGAACACTCGTAAACCACATTACTCGCAATCCGAGGTTCCACTGTATCTTAACATTTATCGTTATATGTAATCTTCACGCCTCCACTCTTATTCCTCAGATAAAGGATCTAGTAAGGGACTACAACAACACTATTTTAAGAATAAATCCGACTTTTCTAATAGTTCATCAATAAACAAAATAGAAAGAAGAGAAATCAAAATCAGATCAGATGTTGGTGTGACCTCCCTTTGCCAAAAAAACAAAACAAAACTGAATTGCCATCAATTCTTCTAGGTACTCTTGCACACAGTTTTTGAAGGATCTCGGCAGGTAGGTTGTTCCAAATATCTTGGAGAACCAACCATAGATCTTCTGCAGATGTAGGCTGCCTCAAACCCTTCCATCTCCTCATGTGATCCCAGACAGGCTGGATGATGTTGAGATCAGGGCTTTGTGTGGCCAAACCATCACGACTCCTTTTTCGTCTCAATACTGAAGATATAATAAATATCAGTCGCCTCCCTGATGGTACTGCATGATAGAGAAGTTTCTGCCTTTATTTCCCAGCATTGAGGACACCGTTACTCCTGACCAAATTCCCAGCATGCTTCACCGAGTGCCTGCAGACAGTCACCATCGTACTGCACTCCAGACGTTCAGCAAACACCTACTACAGCCATTTATTTCACATTTTGACGCATTAGTCCAGAGCACCTGTTGCCCAGTTTCAATTTTTTCTGTTTCTGTCTTGTATCTTGATGCTGTGCTCAGTCGTGGTGTACAGGTCTGTCCTGTGACATGAAACTGTCTTCCACAACCTCACCTTAGTAGCAGAGGCTTCCTGTTCCTCACCCAGATCTAAGCCTCCTGCACAGCTGTTTCTGTTTCACTTACTATCTATATTTCAACCTACAGATCA
Organism: Clarias fuscus; assembly: GCA_030347435.1. Classification (NCBI taxonomy): domain Eukaryota; kingdom Metazoa; phylum Chordata; class Actinopteri; order Siluriformes; family Clariidae; genus Clarias; species Clarias fuscus. The sequence goes on from CM059211.1 coordinate 1,318,365, forward strand.
AACTTTTGATCATGAGCATTTGCTTGGTATAACTACATAATCAGCTCCTGACGCTGATACGACAAAATCCCTGAAAGTGTAAGAATTGATGCTGGTTTGAAGCCAAAGCATAGTCACACCCAATATTAATTTGATTTAGAATTTTTCTTGTTTGTATACTTTTGTACGTTTGTAAATTGTTAGACTTGTTTTTCCAGCCTAATTATGCCCTTTTTTACTTGCCTAACATGAATAGGGCTAACATGAATAGCTATCCAACAGGAATAAAAACAGTCCAGACTTTTTATCTCCTTAATCTGTTATGAAATAAGTGTGCTAATAATGTGCTAGGAAACAAGGCACAACTGGCTGTTAAACTGGTCCCAATTTAGTTTAAGTGTGTAAAACTGGAGAAATTATGTAAAAAATATTCCCAATATTTTTGGGAAGCTGAAAGTCTAAACTTTTATGCTTAATTTAAAATCTCATGGCCTGACTGTATTTAAACGAAGCCTTAAAAAAAATATTGCACAAAAGCGCAGGTTTTTTTTGGCGTTACACCAAACACATTAATAAAATTGATTTAGTGTTTGGCAGGGTGTATTATCCTTTGTCAAACATTAGCAAATCACAGCTCTCAACAATAACTTAAGAGCAAAGGCTGAAAGTACAAAACATATCAATATGCTGTGACAGAACCTGGATCTCACTCACGCTCATTCACACACTATGGGCAATTTGGGAATACCAATTATCCTAGTCTGCATGTCTTTGGACTCTGGGAGGAAACCGGAGTACCTGGAGAAAACCCACCATGCACGGGGAGATCATGCATTCGGACACGGAGCGGGAATCGAACCCAGAACCTGGAGGTGCAAGGCGATGGTGCTACCCGCTAAGTCACTGTTCCGCCCCTAGTACTTAGATAGAAAATTATTATTGCTCTAATATGAAATCTTCCAGGGTGGATGAGCAGTAATACTCAAGTGTTTGGTGACATGTTATGAGTGTGTAGTAGGTTATGAGATCTTATAACAGTAGAAGGAATCTTCTCCATTGTGACTGTGTGCTGAGAAAGAGAAGCGGTCGCGTATATATCTGCGGCAGCGCGGTGCCAGCCATGAAGCCGTGTTCAGCTGCAGGATAGTGGAAAATTAGGACAAATGCTTCAGAACACTCTAGATGAGCAGACGAGAGCGTTTATGAGAAGTGGAGTGGGCTCTGAGCCGCTGCCAGGGAAGGCAGAAATAAAAGCATTCTCTGACTTTGGAACATCAAATGACTGTCTGGAGTAAGTGTGTAAAATTGGAGATGCATTATCTCAACCTGACACAGAAATCCTACAAAAAATTGATTTCCAAGCAAAACAACAAAACAAACTCCTCCAACGGGATTGCAGATGTATCTGGGTGATTCTGAGGTACAACAAATCAAGAGGTAAAGAATCCAACCCATTTGGAAGTCAGAAAACAGCATCAGTAACTACTACAGCCATAACTACAGTTTACACAACACTGGTTTGTAAAAGAGCAACTGAACCACATGTGTAAGAGGTAAGAAGAATTCACACAGCAGGTACGAATGAACGAGTCTTTCATCAGCCAATCTGTCAGTTATCAGTATCATGTCGGTGTGGAGAGGGTTATAAAGAATGTTCACGGAGGTGAAGAAGGAATGAAAGCTAGCGTTGTCTAAAATATATGTGGATATATAAACACACGGAGGGCCGATACATGGGCAAAAACTGTTAAACAGCGACTGAACAGTATTTTTTCAGCTGAACCAAACAAGTCTGGATAAAAAGAAATGACTCGTGTATAATCTATATTTTCTCATGTCCTTGTTGAGTAGACTAATTATATGCACATTTACATACAAGTCACGTAGAAAGAAATAGCGGCTTATAATTTGCTTTGTTAGCTGTTGGGAAACTCAGGGGAAGATTTACGTAGGGTATCGGCTCAGAGAGAGCTTTGAATCTCAGGTTTTGGTCAGAGGCTGGGAGGCAGCTTCAGTTGAGTTGGAGCAGAACTCGAGCAGACTTTATTCTGGCACTGGATACAGGTTTGATTGAACTTAAAATTAATTCAAATTTGAATATTGGCTAAAACCAAGGGCTGGTCAGGACTGTGCTAAAGTTGAGTTCAGTTTACATGGGGACGAAGTGACTGGATTGATTCTGCTTGAGCAGAGTTTGGGCCAGTGGTACTGAATTAACATTATAATACTTTAGATCCCTTTAAGTATGCGCGATGTTTCAGACGGTATGGCATGTGTAAACACTTGAATCGGATATGGGTCATAGTTGAAAGAACGTGTAAACAGACGGTCAGAAAACGGTCAGATATAGGCAACAAATCAGAACTGGGCATCGAGACCTGCAGTGTAAACAGGGCTTATGTTTGCAGTCATTTAAGTCCATTAAAAAATAAGCAGTTTAAAATTTCCGTAGCATTTCAATAATATTTACTGCAAGTTTTCAGTAACTAGGGTAAACAAATTGTATTTGTATTGAATACAAACAACAACCTTCAGTGAATCTTGGGCTGTAAATGAATGTGAAAGGACTCTTTTTTTCTCGCCCGGACTGGCTTGGTTGAGTGACGACTATAGCCACGCCCACCTCGAGGGAAAAAGCACTAGATTACTGGTATAATAATCCGGACCGCGGCCTGCCATTGAATGACAAGGCTGAGCGACTGATTTGACCAAAATTAAGTAGACAGTGTAAGAGACTGCTCTAATGTAAGAGACAGATTTGGTTGAGTTTGGGTAGAACTTGGGCATGGGCTGAGATTTGGTCAAGTTTAAATAACATTTAGGAAGAACTAGGCAGAGCAAATGCTAAGAGACAGACTTGATCAAGAAGTTGCAGAATTTAGGAAGTGACAGAAACGATTGAGTTTTGAAAGAGGCTATATGACATGATTTGGGGGAAATTTATGGAGTGTGTTTGAGACAAGGCTTGCTGATGGCTTGTATGTCGTAGTTCTGTTTAGTTCTGAGTTTAGTCAAAGATTAACAGATGGGTTTAGTTAAGTTTGGTTAAGTAGAAACTGAAGTAAATTTAGACAGGGACTTAGAAACAGGTTTCCTGGACTTGACGTGTAGAATCTGGGGATACTGTAGACTGTAGGAGGGACCGACATGGGCCAGTTTAGGTACATTTTGGGAAGGGCTTGGGCAGAACTCGGGGATAAACTTAGTCAAGTTTGCATAGTATTTGTGGAGAGGCTGAGAGACAGACTTGGTCTAGTTGATGTTGGGAAGAGTTTAAACAGCGGTTGGGAGCCAGGTTTGGTTGAAGTTAAGGGAAGAAAGACCAGCATAGAGACAGGCTTGTTTGGGTAGGGTTTGAGTAGAGATTAGGGAGAAACTAAGAGACAGGCTTAAACAGAATTTAACTAACGTTCGAACCCGAGAGAGGATTGGACAGAATGTCAGTGGACTGTACATGACAAATTGGTGTGGTTTGATTAGAACCTTATATAGGTTTTGGGTCGGGAATGTTTAGCTTATGAACAGAGGGCCTGGCTGGTGCCTGTGTGGTAGGGCTAAAGGTACTGTAGGCTTCAAGAAGCTTGACATGTTTATGATGGAAGCTGAGGCCCCTGTGTGCATGTTAACAACCTTGGAGCTCTGCTTCCATCTGGTGATGACTACTCAACTTGCACCATAAATAAGACGAACGACAACAGATTCATGGTGACAGTGAGGAACCTAGTGAGGACAAGTAGCGGCAGATAGGTACAGTACAGCTCTCTGCTAAAGAGCACAGAAGAAGATCATCACCAGAACTGCTTACTGTATAGCGGTGGACCTGCTTTAGTCTGCAATAATTCCAATTCTGAAATGAAAACAGAACCCGCAATGTGGCTTCCATCTATTTAACTTGTCTAAGATATGACTCACTGTGGCCGTCCTGATCACCATAAAGTTCTCAGAAGTCACACCTCATTAACATGGTACAGATGGCATTACATTTCATTAGCATGACCGGATGCTGTTCCACATGGGTCAGATTTGGCCAGTAATTAACCAAATTGAAATCCAGCCCGGGAATTCTTCATAAAGAGAGACCGTGTTGATGATTAATCTTCCAACTCTGTCATGTTATTTTTAAGATTACAGCAGTATCAGAGGCCTAAAAGACAACAGTCTGCTTTTTACGTAAGCACGACAAACTCTGAGCAACAGACAGATCCTGAATCGCGCTCAGTAAACCTCAAGCTAGCATAAAATTACAAACCAAGGGTACGCTAGAGAACATGTCTAGAGGATGTTAAAATGGAGGTAGACAATGTCTGGTAGCTTCCTTTTTTCTTTTAAACCAACTGTTGTTGCCTACACAAAACACTTTTTATTCTCACTTTTTATTCAATCACCCAAGTTGTGTTCCAACTGCTTCCCAATTTCACTACCGTTCCAACTGCTTGCCAAGTGACGATTATAATTCCCCGCCACAGTGCAAACCAACTATTTCAGAAATTGATAAATATAATGGAAAGTGAAGTAAAGGATTATTTCATATCTGAATGTGTGCGGTCAGAATTGTTTTAATGGCAAAAATAGTTATGAAAATGGGTGGTACTGTAGTTAATGGCTTTTGTAAGCTTCTTATTAATATTCAGAAATGCCGTGGTAGGCCTTGCTCTCCCACACACAATTATTTTTCCTCGTAATTCTTTTTTGACTCTGTGGTTTGCATTATGCTCCAACTATGTCCAATGTTCCATGGTGATACCAAAAATATTATTTTTCAAACACCATATATTGTATAAGTCAGTCCTCACATCTTAGAAGTCGGTAATGTACATCGTATCATCTCTGGTTGTGAACTTGACCGTGAAGAAGGATTCATTTGTAACATAAAGTGTGTGGTGTGTTTGAAGTTAACAGGGCTTTAGTTACCAACGTCCTACAGATCTGGACTTAATTAGACTTAATGAACTCCATTTGACATTGCTGGGTTTGAATAGTGTCTGTACTGATGGTGCATGAAGGGCTCGAGATCCTCAGGAGTCCAACATAGTCAGCTCAGCTGGTGTTAAACCAACATCAGACATTTAATCTAAGCGCCATTCTTTCAAATGGATGAACAGCACCAGTCTACTGTATATAAATGAGTCTATATGTCCTCACACCCCTTTTAGTTTAGCCTGTGTGTACCACACTCACCAGGTCCATGTTCAGTAGGTCTTGATACTCTGACGAGTGGATGGATGTAGGCTTCCCAAAGCCATTTGAATCACTGGTGTGTTTAGGCGGCTGGGCGTGCTGCCGATACGTGGCGCTCTTGGGAGTCCAGCAGAACAGGATGATGGATTCGCGGACACAGCGTTCAATATCAATCTCTGCAAAGAGGGGAAAAAAAATTATAATTCAATATTTATTGAAGCGATAAAGGAACAAATTAAAATTACTTTGCAGTGAGGCTCAGCTTTGGACTCTACATATTTATTCCCTGTACATATTATATACATCATTTGGAGCGATGGAAAAAGGTCATGTGACTCATCTGATGAGTCCAGATTGGTCCTATGCCAGAGTGATGGGCGTGTCAGGGTGAGAAGGGAAGCGCATGAAGCGACGCTCCCATCATGCATAGTGTCCACTGTACAAGCCTCTGGAGACAGTGTTATGATCTGGGGTCGCTTCAGTCGCTCAGGTCGAGACTCAGCAACGTTATGTGGAGATAAAATGAAGTCACATGACCACCTGAATGTACTGAACCACCAGGTTTTTCAACAATGGAGATTCTCTTCCCTGACGGCCCGGACATATTCCAAGTTGACGGTGCCAGGACTGATCGGGCTCATATTGTGAAAGAGTGGTTCATGGAGCACGAGACATGAACTGGCCAACACAGAGCCCAGACCTGACCACCATTGAGAATTTGCACCATTGCAAATCTGGCTGGAAATAAATGTTGTGAGATTGCATAAGTTTATCAAAGATGATAAGTACGAACGCGTACTGAAATCAATAAAAAAGGCAAAGCCACACCCAGTGCACCACAGCATGCAGTGTAGCAGACAAAGAGCTCAAGGTTGTTGATCCGGCCTTAAAATTCCTCAGATCTCCATCTGGACAAGCTTCCATGGGATGTGCTGGACAACCAAGTCCGATCCATGGAGGCCCCAACCCACTGCACCCAAAGGATCCGCCGCTAACTTCCCGGTGCCGGACATCACAGCGTTGCCCGCCAGCTCACTACACAAGTGGGAGCAAACCAAATGACACCGTAGAGTGCATTGACAACAGAGATATTTTGTTTTTGTATTTCAACTAAAGGTGAGGTTGTGAGTTGTATCCTTGTACCACCAAGATTCTCACTCTAAAGCAAGGCCCAAATGTTGCTTCAAAAAACAAAAAAACAACAAAAAAAAACATACATTTAAAAAATAATGATCATCATTTGAATACCATATGCTATTGAAAATACACAAGCAAACAACAAACTCTACTGTGTGGAAGGGATATTCACAATGATAAGCAACTTACTCCAAATAAGTCTAGACATGTGTTACTCAGGCCAGCGTTCTGGAATACCACTGCTTGATGTTTTCTCACCAGATTCAACTCATTAACTAATTAACAACCTCAAACTAGATGTAACTATGCAAGCCAGAAGAGAAAACAAACCTCAGGGCCAGGATTGAGAAACGCTGTTCTAGACCGTTTGGCAATGCGGCATGTGGTTGGAAGGCTGAAGTGACAGACTGCCTCTGGCTAGCCTGATGAAAATTAAACGTATTAAAATGGAACAAACTTAAAAAGTTAAACCACAAACACAGCCAGCCTTGGAACAACCCTGTGTGAGTGTGAATGTTTTTTTAAATTTTTTTTTAAATCAAGTCTATCTAACCATTGGGAAAACTCATTCAAATTTTCAATTCCTGCATTCCGAAGTCTGTTCCTAAATGTGCCATTGGCAAAAAATCCAGTCTGCAACAGTAGCACACACGTGGAGTGGGAGATTATTGGGGATGGGATAAGATTAGTCGTTTCCTCTGAACATTACACGGCCTCACCCAAGTCACGTACATTAAACCACGGCACGGTGAACAGGGGAATTCACTGGATTAGAGGTGGATATAAACAAGATAGGAAATCGCAATCCTTCTCATTCTCTCTGATTCTCTATTCACTCTCTGCTTAGTCAATGACAGGGAAGTCTAATGAGGTGCTTCAGTGTGACAGGGCTGCTACTCAAATTATACCCAACGCAAGCGTTTCCTCACATTACGGAGGGAAAGTGAAGAGGATGGATTCGGCTACTGGGTCACGCTGCGTGATTATTCTTCTTAGCAAGAGCAAATCTGACAGAAACAGGAACGTGAGGAAGAATGCAGATGCGACTTGAAATGTGGCAAGACAGACACGGGATGGGCTGTCCAAGAGACGGGGACATAAAAGTGTCAAGAGAGAAGCAAGCAGAGATAAAAGAAGACGTTCTGATTCCCCTGACTCATGAATTTTGCATGCAATAACTCTCATCCCCTCAAGGCAGCAATGCCAATGAGGCATGGACATATGCCATCCAATTAGTCTGGATGTCTGAAAAAGCTTTATTTTTTAAAAAATGAGTCTGTTAAATGGTATCAGATTTGAGAAATGACCATGAAGAACACACTGCCAAGCTGCGAGTGGTAGGAACGACAAAGCAACCGCATTTATTTGCTAGCAATTGGCTAAGTTCTTAAAAATACCATCCAGTGTAGCAAGACGATCCTGGAATGGTGTCTCAAAGGCATCATAATGGTCTACACAGTGCTTGACAGATTTCCCCATCATGCAAGTCTTTCTACTACTCTATGAAACACAAGGCTAAAGGCAGTTATGGACAGGACTGGGAAATTACGGAGACAAATCCTGGGGTTAAAGTCAAGCCTCCATTTAGCTAAACATTAAAGATTTCCTAAAACCAGAACAGAAAATATATGTGATCATTAGGGAGCATCTCCTCCCAACAAAGTGGAGCATCAAACTTGCTCAAGCATCAACTGGTCATAATCAAGTGAGTTTGTTGTGCTATTAGAGTCCTCAGTGGAAAGATTTAGGGGGGGAAAAAAAAAAAAGAGAAAAAGTCCCCAAAAGCAAACACTCCTCCATCATGTCCCGATGGTGTACTAATAGCACTCTATAGCGGCGCTCCACTCCGTCTCTGGCTAATGGAGTGTGAAGGCAAGCGGCACTGCATCAAACGCACAAGCGGAACACGATCCTGCTCCAAGCACAAGTGCAAGGACGACTATTATAGCTGGAGGAGCTTCGGCAGGTGAAATTCAGGCCTTTGTGGAGGGGGGAGAAAAAATACATAGTGACCACAAGGACACAACGTCTCCCACAACTGGCGTCATTTTAAAATACTATACAATGTATATATATATATAGAGAGAGAGAGAGAGAGAGAGAGAATTCTATTGGAGAAGATGAAGTTGTGTGATTAGAAAACCTTCCATGCAGTTAGGAGGTACTTGGGCCAGTTAACTGCAGAGTTTCCCCTTTAATGGTGTTCTGGTTTGGATAGTAGTAAATGTTCAAGTCAAACCGGGACTTGTGATGAAATTTCTTGCAGATGAAAGTGTAAAATTGATCGACATTTACAGACGTCTTCAACCTCAGTACGGTGTTGAGACTCTTAGCCGCAGTAAAAGATCTGAACGATGCAAACGTTTTTAAGAAGGCCGTGCTGTACGTTCATGAGTGACGATCCTGGTCGAGGTGGCTTGAAGCTCAGTATAAGTGAACACTGGTATAAGTGGATTAGTGTAGCAGAAGATTATATAGAGAAATAAAGGGAATGTTTACTCTCAGAACTGTGTTCTGTTATTCTGCACAAGCAAAAGTCCCGCTTTGACTTGAACACCCTTTGTAGAATTGTTGAAGTGGTTGTTACTGTGAGAAGACATTTCTTTTAGCATTTATGGAAGCCTAGGTCTCAGCTAGTGTCAGATTTTTGCAACAGTCAGAAACAAAGCCAACGTTTTTCAACTCAGGAAAAAAAAAACTATTAATGTTTCTTATTTAACATGAGATGTAACCAGGCTGGTGAGGGAGTTGCTAAAATGCAAGAGTTAACAGAAACTAAAGGATGCTTCATGTCATCACAAGAAACCAACAATGGATAACAAGTATGATGCGTCATTAAAACATTTACAGCATTTGTCAGATGCAATTATTAACAGCAACTAACATTATACAGTGGAACCTCGGCTTGAGAGTGACTCGGTTTACGAGTGCTCCGCAAGACGAGCAGAAATTTTGACATGAAAAACGAGCATGTCTTGGTTTACACACACACACTGCTCTACACAGAAACTCTGCTCTGTCGCGATTCTTTTCAAAAGGTAACGTGCTGGTTCATTTCTTACATTTTTTTTTTTTACTTTACAGCAGTGATTCCGTTAGTCTGCGCTCATGTGAGTGTCATTAGAGAGATTTCTTTTTTTCTCTCCCGTTAAAACAGTGTTTCCATTGTGTGTGTGTTTGTTGTGAAACTTAAAAATCGAGGTGGGGGGAGGGAGGAGGAGTTTTACTGTGTAAGACAAGGCGAGGGAAGGGGCTAATTCCACACACACACACACACACACACACACACACACACACACACACACACACACACACACACACACACACACACACACACTGTGCCTGCGCGCACAAATGGACACACTTATCTGTTGGGATTTATTTTAACTTTTTTTAAAGGTAAAATGCAGGTTAATTTGTTTTATTTTTACTTTATATATTGTATTAATTATTTTTCTGTATTTATTTTTTTGGGCTGTGGAACGAATTATTTTTGAGTTTTCATTATTTCTTATGGGAAGATTTGATTTGGTTTACGAGTGTTTTGGAATATGGACCGAATTATGCTCGTAATCCAAGATTCCACTGTACTGTACATGTGAGTATTTAAGGTTTAAGGGCCTTGATCAAGGGCCCAACAAGAGACCACCTGAACTGTAAGCCAACACCTTAACCACTAAGCTATTCCTGTCATTAACATTGATGAATTGCAGGGATATAAAATTAATTTTAGAAAAGCATTTCACAATGTGCCTCTAGATACAAGAAATATTTTACAATCATTTAAAAAGTTTTTAAACATTTTAAAGTGAGAATGATTAAAGTTAGATGTTAGAAGTTAATACAGTGGGTCAGTGGAGAAACAGAGACTGAATTGGATTGTACTGAGTTGATGTTGTTGGAACGTGTGAAAACGTACAAGAATCCCAGCTGCACTTGAAACAGAACTTATTTGTGTCTGGAAGAACAGTTAGGATAAATAACGGAAGATTATTCGTGGGAATAATCCTGGGCTCTGGCTTCCTACCAGCCACCTAATCTGCAAAATGAAACCAGGTTTAAAGTAAATAAAAAAAAATGTGACAGAGTTCAATTTGAAATCATTTAATTAAATCTCACAGTACCTCTAGACTGTGTTTGAAATCAGATGGCACCACGATAAAGAATACACCAAGCGCACATCTGGACTTCCTGCCACTGGTCTCCGTATGCTGTCCGCTTCTCTCTGGGAATCATTCCTTTCAGGCGATTGAGATTTTCAGGATCAAGGATCGGAGAATCCCTCACTTAAGGTGGGACTGTAACAGGCTCGTCAGTGGGGATTAACCTGAGCAGTTTCCATTCAAAAGTTCACACGATAAATAAAAATAGCAGAGAAATAGGAAGTGCCTGGGAGAGTTAAGACTAAGATGAAGTTAAGACTTCATGAAACTCCAGTTCATTTCAGAGCCACTGACATCTTAGTTTAAGGAACAGAAAGGGAAGAAATGGTGAGGGCTTTGTAGTTCAAGAACAAGATGACTGCTCTCTTAAAGGTAAAGGCAGTAACTGCCAAAAATGACATGTCTTTATAACTCCAAACTTTTTGTACACATTATGATGGTTTTCATAAAAATATAGTGCTTTATATTAATTAAATGTTTTCAAAATGCTTGTTTTTGGATAGAATTTTTGGAAGTATGTTGCTATGACTTACCACAATACCACAATGGAAACTGTCCTTATGGGCCAAGCAGACTAGCAAATACTGTACAAGGAATTCCATTCTAAGGTCACCGTAAGTTGAAAAATATACTGACTGGCTCAAAATATTACACACTCAAATATGTAATTGGACTGTCTTTCGCATTGAACATGGTGCACATCTGCCAGGTCATTGTTCTGACAACCTTATGGAACGTCACAATGTTGTTTTCCGTTGTTTGGCTGAGATCTTGTATTGATGACGGGAGAGTCGAACCACTCCATAAAATCCTCTCCAGCACATCCCAAAGGCTTTCAATGGGGTCACAATGAGGACTCTGTGATGTCCAGTTCCTGTGTGAAAATGATTCCTCATCCTCCCAGAGTCCTGGAATACTGTACGCTCCGTGCCATCAGGGAAGAAGAAGCCCTCCATAGATGTGATGTGCTGGTGATTCAGTACATTCAGGTGGTCATGTGACTTCATTTCATCTCCACATAACGTTGCTGAGTCTCGACCTGAGCGACTGAAGCGACCCCAGATCATAACACTGTCTCCAGAGGCTTGTACAGTGGACACGATGCATGATGGGAGCATCGCTTCATTACAGCGCTTCCCTTCTTACCCTGACCACGCCCATCACTCTGGAATAGACTCAATCTGGACTCATGAGCATTTTCCATTGCTTCTCCCAAGCTAAAATACTTTTCAGAAGGCTTCATGCAACATTATTCTCTTAATTTTCTGTTAAAAGAAAACAGAAAGGTCAAAGCCTGATGAACCAAATGTCCTTAACTCTTCTTAATCTGCTCCTACCAAGTGGACATAAATGAAGAATCCCTACTTGATAGTTAAAATGGTGGCACACAGGATTAGCATAAATAAGACACGCTAATTCCAAAGAAGTACTAGAATTGGAAATTTGCCACCGAAGAAAAGTAGTAAGAAGTAGAGGGACTACAGCAGTAGTGTAATCAAAGTCATTACAGGTACAGTGGAGCCTCTGGAAATTTTGCCAGAACTTTGGCTCTGCATGCAAAATATTTTCGTCATATGAGCAACTGAGCTGCTCGCTTGTACATTTGGTTGCACGTTTCCAGTTTCCATCAGTTGAAAGCCAAGCGAAGCAAGTTTACACATTTCGTTGGGTTTTTTTTCTTTTTTTCTTTTTGTGCAAGATGTATTGAAGACATAGCACCATGTGTCCTAAGAATGTTATAAAGGACGTAGCAAGAGGAAAAAAGAGCCGTTTTCAGTTCGATTTTTAAATCAGCCGGTGCCGAGAGGAATCATGAATTAAGGTTAAGTGAGATTTAATGTCTGTTTATTGAATATTTTACTTCATTTACACGTCTATTCTAAATGTTTTGATGGTTTTTATATGCAACAATATAATTATGGTGTTGGAAATCGGTAATATTGGTGATATTTTTGTGCGGCTGGAACGGATTATCCGCATTTACATTATTTCCTATGGGACAATGCGTTTCACAATATGACATTCCACCTTAAGAACCCGCCTCCGGAGCAGATTAAACTGTTATGCAGAGGTACCAGTGTAAATAAAAAAAAAAGCAGCAGTGGCAAAAGGTCTGTGATGTGTGAATGTCGTGTCAGCCAAGGGACGCCCAGGTACAGAAATAAAAAAAGTGGTTTGATGGCACATGGGATGACGACATGACCTCGGTCACCTAGGTCAGAGTTTTATAAAGTTAAGCTTTTCATTTTTTATTTAATACCAGTTGAACTCTTGCTCATGGCAACCCGCAACAGCGCAGCATCTATTCATCACTCACCAAATCTGTACAATCTCTAAAGACAGGGTCTCTGTGTAGGACTTTGGACGGCCAAAGCATCTAACAGCAACCTGTAAGCCGTTCAAAAGCAGAAAGCAATGTTTTTATAATCTTAACCGATATCTCTTTAGCCCATAAATTAAATAAGGCAATCATTATAATTTCTCAAATTAAACATCATAATATGTTTAAATTTGATTACATGACACATTTTTTATGCTTCTCAATTTTAAAACTATGATTCTGTGCAGTTTGAGTAGTCTGAAAATGGAAGTCTTTGTAAGAGCGCTCTCAACCACGAGTAAAATAATTATCTTACTCAAGAGGAAATAAGAAAGCATTGGTGAAGCCCAGACATGAGAGGGTACGAACAAAACCCTGGACATGATCAAAAATAAGAGAACATTTGTTCGTAAAGTAAAGTAAGTAAAGTAAAGCCTTTATTTTGTCACATATACGTTACAGCACAATGAAATTCCTTCTTCGCATATCCCAGTGTAACTGGGGTCAGAGCGCAGGGTCAGCCATGGTACAGCGCCCCTGGAGCAGTTAGGGTTAAGGGCCTTGCTCAAGGGCCCAACAATGGCAACCTGGCTGAGCTGGGAATCGAACCGCCGATCTTCCGATCAGTTCCGATCAGTAACTCAGTGCCTTAGCCTGTATTCGTATATCTGTGGCTCAGGATGTTCCAAAAGACACCATTTGTAGGGGGGATATTGGTGCTTTTAGCAAAAACATTTTGTGAACACACACCATCATGTCTCCCACGCATGATGAACATCTGTTAACACATCTGGTGTTATGTATGCACAGTAAATGCCTCTCTCCGTCGTCATGATACGAGCCTGGTATATTCTTTAAGGCTGTCTGAAAAACAGATTTAATATACGTTCAATGTGAATATTTTCGAATGGCTTTCTGCTACAACGTACAGACAGGAATTCTCTGGATTTTCCTCAAAGCGCATAATCCGTTAAAACAGACTCTCGGCACTCCTCACCACTGGCCCTACTCATCCTCAACACTTTTATACGAATAACCAATACCATACCATCCTCTTCATATCCACGGCATGTTCAGCATAATTATAAAAGCTGCATAAAATGAAATTAATACGTTGCACAAAGAAAGAGTATTGATATCAGGATCTCCTCTGTGCATTGTACCGCACTCTACAGGCCGACACACACTCCAGTGAACAAAAACACTACCGCTTTTCAACAACTGAGATTAAAACAATGGCAAATACTCAGTAAGTATCTTTTTTTTTTGTGCACGCGCAGCAGAAATATGCAAATTGCGCGGAAGGTAAATTTGCAGAGCTCTTGTGTGGGTGGCTTAAACGGAGTGCGAGAGAGAATGGCTGTGGGAGATTTCAATTAAATTCAGTTCATTTGTATAGCACTTAATGATAGACTCTTTCACAAAGCAGTTTCACAGAAGACCAGATGTCATGCGTCTAATTACATAATTAGTACAACTAACAGCAACCGACTAAAAAATGCGAATCAGTGAATAAGCTTTAACTGACTGGCCAACTATTCCAGAGCAATGCTATTGTACTGTATATCAGCGTACAGGAACAACGCACAACAATGTTATGACATCCGAATCATCTTTAGCGGTATTAATACTAATTATTTCCTATAACCGGAGAAAGAAACCCGTTTAACAGTAGTGTAGTGTACAGAATCACACCAGGACACACAAACTACAAAATCCATCTGTGACACAGAGCGCTGCGTATTAAAATGTACAGTATGAACAGCGAGGGGTTAGTCTTCAAAACGTTATCATTTTCACAGATTTAACACAGAATCACCTGCGCTCTCTCGCTCTCAGCCCGACTGCTTACTAGTCGTGTCTGCGCTCCAGCTGTGCTACTGTACCACGTTCTAACTCTCGTGTGTGATAGAGGAGAACCCGCTGTCAGGACGTTAAAAAGAAACGATGCAGACGGTCGAACAAAACAGTTACGGCTTTACATGGTTACACAATCAAAGAAATCTAACTTCCCGTACAAACGCGGTAGCTGGGGTGTAATTACTATTGGCAAGCTCGGAGAATTTGCCTGGAGCCGATGAGATTTCTCTGGCAGTGTCGGACGAACAGGACGCCACCTGGCACTGTGTGGACACCCGTGTGGTTCTGTTCTCCACTGTGTGCAAAAACTCTTGTTTCTACATGTTAAGGGTGAAAAGGGTCTCCTGTGAAAAAATGAACAGCACCGTCGCCTAAGGGGAGGAACAAATATATATCCCCCGCCTCTATATATAAATAATGCCATTCCGGAGGCGAGTTCTTAAGGTGGAATGTCGTATTGTGAAACGCATTGTTCCATAGGAAATAATGTAAATGAGGATAATCCGTTCCAGCCGCCCAAAAATATCACCAATATTACCGATTTCCAACACTATAATCATATTTTTGCATATAAAGACAATCAAAACATTTAGAAAAGACGTGTAAATTATTAAATAAACAGACATTAAACCTTACTTATTATGATTCCTCTCGGCACCGGCTGCTTTAAAACCCAAACTGAGAGCGGCTCCCTTTTCTTCTTGCTACCGTCGTTTAACATTCTTGGGACCCGCGGTGCTACGTCTTCACTAAATCTTACACAAAATGCAAACAAAATGTGAAATCTATTTGCAAACAAGTTTTGATCAGCTACCAAAAGTACGCACAACCAGCACAGACTCTCGTAAGCCAAAAATTATTCTCATGCCAAGACAAATTAAATTTAAAGCAAAAGTTGTGCGAGAAATTTGACTCGGCATCCGAATTTGTTTCGGTATATATAAGTGTCTATGTAAGTCACTCTGTATAAGGCTGTCTGGCAAATGTTTAAATGTTCTGGAACATTTCTCACAAAAACAGTATCGTGTCGAGTGTGTTTGTAAACCCCATCGCGCTCCATGATGAAACTGTCTCTCATGAAGACCTTCCCAGGTAAGCGAGAGCAAAACTTACTGCTGCAGAGGAGAAGCTCATTTAGAGTCACCAGCCTCAGAAATCACCAATTAACAACCAGCACCTCAGATTAGAGGCTTTACGGAGCAGAAGTAGCAGATATACATCTCAATATCAACTGTTCAGAGGAGATTATTGTGTGTTTTATAGAAACGCCTTCAGTGTTGTTTTACAGTGTAGAAAGAAATAAACATCAGGACCGACTGGAGTTAGAATAAGGGGTGTACAAACTTTTGACTGGTAGTGTATTTAGTGCGGCTAGTCAGGGGTTTGTACTGCTGTCAATAACAAATGTTAACCTGGTTAAACAGTAGATAGAGTTCCAACGATGGTGACCAATAACCAACATGTTTATCTTAAAGCACGAAGAGTTTACAAGCTGATAAAATGAACACTGCAAAAACATCAGGTAGAGCTTTACCTTACCTTATTATTATTTACCCCCCCCCCCCCTTTTTTTTTTTTGGTTTAGCGATGTTGAATGCTTAAACCTGATTGGTCACAAGGTGTGCATCATTTTCATACAACAGTGCAGGTTAATAATAAACAGACTAATTAATAGATTTTTTATTGTGTTAAAAAGTTAAATTGAACCATTAAAATGCATGAAGATTTGTACTAAATTAAACACTGCAATCATCGGCATCAACTGCGGCTTAAATTAGATTTCAATCACACACTCATAAGCATGCATTAAAAAAATGCACAGCGTCATCTGTTGAATTTTGAGATGAACTAATGTTTCTGTTCAAGGTCGATTTAAGGGCGTTTTTCATTTAAAAATCAAAGTAACGCATCTTCTCCTACCGATGAAAAACAAAGCCCATGTGTTACCTCAAGCTCGGCCAAACACACGCGTGATCGATCCAGTAGTATTTTACGTGATGCGTGCACACACTTCCTAGGCTGTTGTGACAAAATACTGGTTTCACTTTGATGGAAAATAAATAAATAAATCAACAAGATGTCCTAAAACTCAGCTGTAATACATTTCCTTCTGAATTCTTGAAAAAAAAAGCTGATTTAAAAAATACCGTTTATTCTATTCAGCCTTATTTGTATAGATTTTTAAAGGTAAAGACTCCGTCATCAAGCTATCTGACAGAGAGGAGGGCAGGTGTTTAAACAGCCGTGAGCACCGAGCGAGCCGGGAGCAACGGGGGAAGGGTGAAGTGTCTTGAGAATTAAAAATGGAGAGAAATCTTCTTAAACACAGGTGTTACACTTAAATTGCAGCCTTTCGTCAAACACTGAACGTCCTCTCAACACACTGCAGTCTTTTACATTGATGTAATGTATTTACAATCACACTGGAACGTCTGGTGTCTTAAAGACTTTCCTGTATGAATGATTTCTTTATTATTCATTACGTGTACTGTGTATTATTATTTTAAACAGTGCAGCATATCACTAGCGAGTAGCACATCTCTCGTGTGATGATAACCTGACCTCTTGGAGCTTTCCGCTACATCCTCACTGGTACTATTTGGATATGAATTCACTTTCTGTGAGATTTATATAGAGCTCAGAGAACCTCAGAGAAGCCATTAATACAGGGCTCGCGCCCTTGTGCGTAGGCTATGGAGGTGAAAATGGCCGTCACGGCTGAGCTGCAGAGCCTGAAGCGGGAGCTGGGAGAGACGGGCCACCCAAGACCCCAAGACGAGGAACCGCTTAGTGCCCTTAAAGAGCAAGTCAGACATTCAACCTTATAACACAGCCTTATTACAGTCCTTAGTGTACTTTATACTCTCTGTTCTTCTGCTGGGTTAAACGCACTTTTGCATTATTTTATGAATAACAGGTTTAGCACCTGTTCACACGAGGTGATATCAAAAAGATAGGAGACTCGTTCTGTAACACACCAGCCGATATTATTTCAATAAAATAAAATAAACAACGTAAACCTGCAATTAAGATCGCATGTCAAGCTGAAGATCAACCCTGATGTTTCCTGGAACACGGATCTAAGACGTAAGAAAGATTTACTGTATGCCATTCCCTTCCCTTCCGTGAGTCCAGAGTGTGATCTGTGTGTATCCAGTCCACCTCCAGATGTTGAGGGGTTTGTGCGTGATGGAATCTCAGACCAATAAAAGAAAGAAACTACAGACCATAATAATCACTGGCAAAACCACGGCATCGAAAAAAATAGCATGGCCCTCATGCTTAAAAACAAATCATTTTGTTTCCCCACCCACAGTCAGATGCTCGCTGTAGCGTTTACACAGGAGCTCACACGGTCGTGTGCAAAAGTTTGAATCCCCTCTGAATAAAAAGGATTTAAGGTTCTCCTTCAACAAAAACTTCTGTTCTTCCATGTGCCGAGCATGAAGGAAAAGATCTGAGAAAGATTCACAAAATCTGGATTTTTATCATTTTTTTTTATTTCCTCCTGAAGCACTGGAGACTTCTTTAAAAAAAAAAAAAAAAAAAAAGCTTAAATAAACATGGCCTCACTTCACAGGAATATCCTCCAGTTCATATTTTAACCTGTTTATATGGAATCCCTGTAAATGAGGTGTTAATACAGAAAGTAAAGCTGGACAATATATAAATGTCTACTGATGTAGACCAGAGGTCCTGAATTCAAACTCAAAAAGATCCGGGCAATAAAATCATCTTCGAGCCGAGGTCCAAATATCATGTTTGATATTCAGATTCAGATTCAGATCTCGATATACACAGTTACTGTAAAAATCTATAAAATAATAAGCAGTTTAAAATTTCCATTGCATTGCGATAATATTTATTGCCACTTTGCAGGAACTACATTAAACATGTGGACAGTTTGAACTTTGATGTCGTCTATATTTCCTTGTATTTGTATGAAATACAAAACAACAATCTTTAATCAATCTTTAGTGAATCTTCCTCTGCACGCCGCTGGGCTGTAAATGAGTGTGAGAGGCCTCCGGTTGCTCCGTCACACCGGGCTCTCAGTTCAGAAATGGTACACGCCGTCACAGGAAGAATAAACATACGCTGAGCTGTCCATTCATCTCTGAAGGTTCAGTTTTCATAGTCCACTTAACAGTAAGCCATGCTGTGTCACGCTCTCGTTTCTGTTTCTATCTATCGCACTGAAAGGCTGTTGATTGACATGTATAGCCACGCCCATCTCAAGAGACAAAGCGCTAAATTGCTGGTATATGAATTATTCTCATTTGTTAATAAAGCATCACAGTCCTGATTGATCTGATTTTTTTTTTTTTTTCAGAGTAAATATATACTTTCTGCTCATGTTTGTTTCTTGGGGGGAAATTTTTACCCGTCTTTACGTTGCACTTTCATCCACTGGGTCTCTGGCAGAGGAAGGAGCACTGATTGGCTCACATTTTATTGTGGTAAAGCATCTAACCAATCATAGACGAGACTGAAATCCTGTAACCAATCATAACGCAGGAGGCTGGATTTATCGGAAAAGATGGGAAACTTAACCTAAGCTCAAAGCTGGAGGAAAATACTTCTTCTCGTCCTTCTTTTGTTAAATGGTTGGCAGATGCAATGCAAAGAATCACTTTGTGTGTGTTAGAAGTCTTTCAAAAATATTCAGATTACATGCTTTGAGCAAAATCTTATGGGATAAACACCGGGTTACACTGGAATCTCTAATCAGAGTCGTTTCAATCAGACTGTAGAAATATTGTCCATTTAAACACAACTACTAATATTACATCTACTGTAGGTGTTTGTGTTTAAAGAACTAAAACAATTATAATTAAAATCTATTATTTGGCTCCTGAGGGTGTATTTAGGGTTTGTTTCAGGATCAATCATCAAAGCAATAATTAGCTACAGTCGTTCCTCACAAAGATGGAGAGAAACGAAGGAATTTGCGTGTGTGTCTCTGTGTGTCTGTGTGTGTGTGTGTGTGTGGCTAAGAGGGGAAAAAGTGTGGCGTACACAACTACCGTCCAGGCATTTTTTACCTTTATAAGGAGCGCTCTCCCTCACAATCTCGCTGAACTTTGCCAGTAAAAATAACACAAATGCTTATTTGCCAGACATCAGCTGCAACGCAGCGCCGCCGCTTGGACACCGGACAGCATGTGAACATCGGCTCACAGCCCTTAAAAATGTCCATGTGCCTCGACCCCTGAGTGAAAGGAACGAGTTGGAGAAGAGGTCAGGAAGACGTGCTTAAACAGAAAGCCATGGAAACAGACTACGTTAGGAATGAGCTCTAAAGCCCTCAGACTTCAGCACTGTTCGGGTTCCATCACCAGTCAGGGATCAGTTCATCACAAACAACACAAAAACCTTTACAGATTATTTCAACCATTTTCACTTTCACTTTAATAACTTAATCATTAACATCATTTAATCATTAACACACTTATGGTTCTGTCTTTGTTTAAAGTTTCTATCCAGAACTCACAGTCTGTATAAGGACTGGCCACGCCCTCAGTGACATCATCTGTAGGTCATCCCCATCTACAGTACAGTCAGATGGAGGTGTTGTGTACGGACCCGCCCACCTAACCTCACCACCCACAAGCTAGCCAGCTGAGTTTCAGTGTAGCTAAAATGCTAAAGTGGTTAATGTTGATTTATATACTAATACTTACTTAGTTACGTTGCATTTGATTGAACTCCGTCATCCGTACCCTACACGCCATCCCGTGTCAACACCTACACGTTTTCATGTTGTAAGTTAGACTACACTGTGTTTAACCAACTACAACGACCAGTTATCTGGTTAGCCAAAGTGGATAGCTAGCAGATAGCTAGCGGTTTGACACACACATTGACCAGGCCACAAACTATGCATAACATTACGGCGTGATTTCATTTATAATCAAAATTTGAAGTTACATAAAATTCACCTCCCGTACAGTTGTCAACAAATGCAGCTATGAAGACCAAAATCTTTTTTTTTGTTTGTTAACATGATCTTTGGGCATTAGGGCACTGGTGGTTCAGTGGTGGGTGATGCGGAAAATCATGCGGAAAGTCGGGTTCGATTCCCAGCCAGTGCCCAAACACCAGCCACTGGTCCGGATAAAAACCTGTTGTTGTGCGGACCAGATGGTCCATTGTGGCGACCCCTTGCCAAAGGACTAATAAAAACAGGGGCCTTTGGGGATTGACTATCTTTTGGGGCCAGCCCCCAGTGGACATCTGATGAACTGCATTTTTTGGCTTTCTTTCTTAGAACTGAAAGTTGCCCCTTGGCAGAACCTTACAGCAGGTGGTTCCCCCTTTAAGGCTTCAAAAAGAACCCATTAGAAACCTACTCTGCCTTTGGGTTGAGAACCTTCTAGCACATTACTAAAAATCAGAAAGAAATGCTGAACTACGAGCACACCGGTGATTTAGAAACGCTGATCAGCCTACATGACATGTTCTTGGACTGTGGGAGAAAATCAGAGAACCTAAAAGAAACCCACCAAGTACGGGGAGAACATGCTCCACACACACACACCGGAGACAAGATTCGATCCTCCAACACTGGAGGTGCGAGGTCAAGGTGTACTTCACATACACCAAATTCATATTCAAATACTGTCGCTGGGTTCCCAGCTTCATAGACCGGACACGTTCTTAAAGTGAAGGTTGATGAAGCAGAAATGTAAGAAATTCTAACTTTACTGTTCATGAATTATGTTGTGTATGCTACTGTATATGTTGAGCAAAGCACTCAAAAAAAATACATCATTTCCAAGCAGGCATCAGCCTTCCATAAAATTAGTTAGGAGTTGAAATGATCAAGGACGAAGTGTGTAGAAAGAATTATTCGGATTCAGAGAATTAGAAGCAAACATGCTTGTCCTTCAACTCCTGAGCTTAAAATGCGATGCATATTTCCATTTAACGCGCGAGAAAAAGAAGTGCTGAGAAAATAACACTGCTTCAAGTTTCCGCTGAACAACCTCCATGCTTCACGTTCCCCAAGTTAACAGCACAGAGGACTTCTCAAAGACCAATGAAGACTTTAATAGGAACAGACTGAAGCTTTTTTTTTTTCTCTTCCCCAGACTGACATGTGAGTTCTGTAATGAGAGCGTGAACGACAGGCCGCAATCTCAACGAGCCACAATCTCGTCTGCTGCGTCGCCGCGGTGCAAACGGCCACAGTGATGTATTACTCAATAAATCGGACGCAACAGGAGGATTAGGATCCGTCACTCACCGACGCTGACCGCAGCCTTATTTAATTTTTTTTTTAAAAGTTGCTTCTCTCTCAAGCTTTCTCAGACAGTTCGAGTTTGCAGCGAAAAGCTTGGATTTTTTTTTCAGTACACAGGAGCAACATTACTGTTTTTCATCCCTCTCTGTCTCGCAGTTAATCCTCCTTCATTAGGTTCAGTCGTCGCTCTTCCCGTCGCTCAGCTGCGGCTCTAACAGCATGCTATCGCTGAGTGTTGACAGCCACCTGTGCGCATGAGTGCAAGGATTGCCTGACAAGATAGCTTTCCCAGCATGCACCAGGAGAAGAGGCGAATTCGCCTTGCTCAGAACGAGAGCCATGCGGCTTTCCAGCTGAGGGCCGTTTCTTAGCGATCGCACGCTCAGACGCTTTCAGAGTGATTGAGTGGTTCATACAAAAGTAATTTAAAAAGGGTAAACGTGAAAGTGAGTGGATTGTGACGTTTTTAAGAAGCATAAACAGAATAAACTTCATAGAAACAGAAAGGCACTCGGCTAGAACAACTTTAGTGCGAGTGGGAAAAAGTGTCTTAGTCAAATTCCTCATATGTGCTAGGTTAGCCTTTAGCAGGTAGCCGCTACATGCGAGCCCTATTTATTGTAACTTATAAAAATGGCACCCAAAGAAAGGCAGAATTGGGTGGAGTTGAGCACTGACCTGGGGGGACGGGTCTCTTTGTACATGAGGTCACAATAAGGAAGAAATCTCACTGGCTTGTTTAAAGACAAACAGCAGGAATGCTTTTTTTCATGTTTATTTTGAGAGTTGATGCAGAATGGAGTCCCACTTTAGTCAATCTTTACTCTGATAATGAGAAGGTTCTTAGTCTTTGCTGTAGCTTTTCAAGCAAATGTTCTATGGAGCTCAAGTCTGGCCTTTCACCCTAAAGTATTTTGTTCTGGCTGTATGCTTCAGCTCATTGCTCGCCCCAACCTGAGGTCATGCGCTCTTCGCACTCTCAGGTTTTCTCCAAAGATCTTTCTGTAGATTCTGACCAGTCTCCACATTCCTACAACTTAGAAGCATGTGTATACATCACAATGCTTCCACCACCACCACGCTTCACCACAGCTACACTACCAAGCAATTGAACAGCAAAACCTAGTTCACTGTACAGTACCTTACAAAAGTTTGGACACAAGTCTGGATTTATTTTCTACATTCTAGAACACTACTGGAGATTTTAAAACTATGCAAGAACATATTTGGGGGAGATAATTAAGTAACAACAGCAACAGTCAGTTGTCATTTTAAAGACATGAAGGTCAGCTGTTCTGGAACAGTTTCTCACAGGAACAGTATTGTGTCGAGTGTGTTTGTAAACCCCATCGAGCTCCATGATGAAACTGTCTCTCATGAAGACCTTCCCAGGAAAACAAGACCAAAACTTACTGCTGCAGAGGAGAAGCTCATTTAGAGTCACCAGCCTCAGAAATCACCAATTAACCTCAACCAGCACCTCAGATTAGAGCCGTTATGAAGCTTTACAGAGCAGAAGTGGCAGATATACATCTCAATATCAAAGGAGTTAAAATATCAAACTGTTCAAAGAAGATTACTGTATAAATTGGATAAACGCCTTTTTCATCCCTGGGATCTGTATTGTTTTACAGTGGAGAGAGAAATAAACATCAGGACCATGGAGTTAGAAGGGATGTACAGTTTGACTGGTAGTGTATATCATGTACAATATCTCATGAGCACAGAGAATCTTATTCCTCATGTTCTCAGAGTTCTTTAAGTGCCTGACAGATGCCTTTGCCCAGGAAATTGCTGTTTTTTTTTCCCCCTAGATTTTGACTTGATATAAAGTCTATAAGTTTAAAAAGTAGACATTACTGCACGATTCTACAAAGCTAAACTTTTGGAACTTTGAAAGCTCCAATGTGAAAGCAGCAGATTTTAAACAACTGGACATTTAATTGTATTTTAAACATCATCATCATCATCATCATCATCATGGCCTCGTCAGGTAATTTGAGGAACCACCTGGAATATTTATGAGCCTCAAAGAGAAACAGCGGCTATGTTTTAAACTCCACATCTATTCGACTTCGACGGTTCAAAAGGTTTGCCCCATACCCAACACCTGACCGTGACCTGACTAAGTTCTTGCCATATGGTTGCCGTATAGCAGTGTAGGATATCATGTAGCTCTTTTCCATCACAGACTCATTTTTCACCATCAGGTTTATTTTTTCATCAAATATCTTCATCTGCATTGACCTTCACTACCTCAGTCTTGCACCTCTCACTTTTTTTTGTCGTTCACACTTAATTGCACATTTCAATTTGCAACATCCTATTCGCCTAAATATTTTATTCCTCCATATTGGACTATATTTTGTACACCATCTCATTTATTTTAATAAAATTGTGTTTTGTTCAGTTCGTTCGATTCCAGAAGAGTCAAATTACTGAGCTGCATCAAGCAAAGAAAACAAATACAGAAGGGTTTAATTACTGGAACTGTAATTTGACACACAATTAAAACCTGGAAGATTAAAGGTAAAAGTAATTGGATGAGATCTTTGCATGTGTGAATTTTTTGGCCAGGTAGAGTACAGTAGAGTAGAGTTTTCTGTATTCATTCATTCATTCATTTCTGTAAAAGAACAGTCATCTCCCACATGTGTACTATTTCTGTGCTACTGTTGCAACAACAGGCCTGTTGTGATACTATCCTTTACTATTGAATGGTTAAAAGTTCCTTTAGGAACAATAAAGTACAGTTATACCTCGACATAAGAATTTTCACCTTAAGGACAAAAATTTTGCAAGAAATTTGCCTCGACATGTAAAGCATTTTCAGCATACGAACCGAGCTGAACCGAATGCCGGACGAAGTGCACATACGTCTGGGAGCCGTTTGCGTCAGTGGAAAGCCAAGTGAAGCGAGTTTATATACATGTTTCGTGGGTATTTTTGCATATTGTGCAAGAATTAGTGAAGACATAGCACCATGGGTCCCAAGACTGTTAGGCAAGGACGGTAGCAAGAAGAAAAGGGAGACGCTTTTAAAGCAGCCAAGTGTCTATTTATTTCATATTTTACTTTATTTACATGTCTTTTCTAAATGTTTTGATTGTTTTACATGCAAAAATATTATTATAGTGTTGGAAAGTGGTAATATTGATAATATTTTTGGGTGGCTGGAACGGATTATCTGCATTTACATTTTTTCCTATGGGACAATGCGTTTCACAATACAAAATTTCACCTTAAGAACTCGCCTCAAGGACGGATTAAACTCTTATGCCTAGGTAACACTGTACAGTATGTATAGTATATTTTGTATGTACTGTACGTATGTGTATATACATACATATGTACTGTATGTATGTATTGATCCACCTACTGTATCTACCTACCTGTCTGTGGTACAGTTTCACTTCACTGGAGCTTAAAAACCCAAACCTCTTCCAGCATAATTCTCTTGTGCACAAACTGAGCTTCATGGACAAATGGTTTTACAGGGCTGGAGCTGCAGAACTCGAGTGGTCTGCACAGAACTCTGACCTCAACCCTACGGAACACCTTTGGGATGAACCGGAACACTGACTGCACCTCTGACCTTCTCACCTGACATCAGTGCCTGACCTCACTAAGACTGCAGCCTGAAGAACAACAACAACAATATATTTTATAAAAAGATTTTGGTGAAAATCTAATACTATTTACAGGTCTAAAAAATCTGACTTGAAATACCATGATCAATGTATGTTTTGAATATCTACTAAATCACTATGGAATAAAACACTCAGAGGTATCTGTTACATGAAAAAAAAAAATTGAAGAATAGAATGATAAGTTTTAATGCAAAGAAAAGTCACTGTTATCAACCATTAGGACCATATGATGAAGTCCTACTTATTATTTACAGATAAATACCTTACAAATAAGCACGTACACTCTCTTAGTAAAGACAATCACAAAATAGAGTCGCAGGCAACGATGATCGGGCCCAAGCACCAAGCCCATATGGGCGCACGCGTTTTAGTCAGTCACTCAATGCGATGTTGCGGCTGAACCGTTTGAGATATCAAAAATCTCTCTGCAATTTTGCATCCTCAATGTCTTTAGATCACGCAGACCTGGTTTGGTGGCGATCATATAAAACCCCTAGGAGGAGTATATCAAATTCCATGGGATGCATTTTGCAAATGACCCAAAAAAACTGACTACCTGTTGAGTAGAGCCCAGAACATGCAGTGTGAAAGCTGATCAGTTCAATAAGATCTAAATAAGAACGAATATGCTTTGCATGTATACATGCAAGTGTGTATGATCTATGCGGTAAAACCTTGTGTGAGGGCCCTGTGGCTTTCTAACGGCAGCAGATTCCAACTGTCTGCTGCTTGTCATGACGTTTTGAGCATTTTAAGACTTCCAAAAAGCCCTGGATGCTCGGAAAAAAAATCCTTAGAAAAACATGAGGGCCCTCACACACTATGACAGCAGCACTATCATAGCGATGACGATGATGTAATAGCCATGATGTCTTCGTGTTGATGTCTTAGTGCATAATAAACGTAAATAAATACTTGTGATCTGACCATCTAAAATCATGATCTGACCATTGCGCACGGAATACAAAATTCATTTCATGTAAAGACTTCAGGATAAAGCGCTCTCTAGCTCAGGATGTACATTACGAGTGCATGGCTGTTTAACGCACACACCTCTCAGTATATATTCAGTGAAATGGAATTAATTTGCTGCATTGCATCAGCTCTCCAATGCTTCAAGCTGAGCGCATAAGCGCCAAGTTGTCCAAATTTCTACCAGCTCACGCTGCAGGCTGTCCATCACACTCCGGCAGGGGTTTTGAAAAATGCACGACTCTCCGGAACACGGGCGCCCCGGGGACTGAGGCGTACTCGATAGCTTTTGAATATTTGAATGCATGAGGCTGTGTGTGAAATGCGCAGCAGCAGTGCAGGGGTGGTGTTGTGTTTTTACCAGGCAGGTCAGAGAAGAGCAGGATGCACTCGTTGAAGCCGTTGGCCAGGAGCCGGTCGCGCAGCTGCTGCAGGATGGCCACTCCGATACAGAACGGGAAGGAGGAGTTGCCCAAGAGCAGCGTGTCCCACAGGTGGAAGATCTTATGCAGGGGGAAGACGTCTAATAAAGGAAACACACACACAGAACAAGTCGAACGTTTAGACTAAAGAGAATTAAAATCGATTTCATTGATTAATTTACAAGGCTTCGCAGTCGCTCACACTGACACATTAGGAAAATTAAGGAGAGTAGCAGCAGAAGAAGAAGAAGAAGAAGAAAACTGTGCGTTCACTTCATTTTAGGTTAATTGTATTACTTTACCTTAAGATTTGCTTAGCTAATTTTTTTCCCTGCATTAGTTGACATGAGCAAGCAGATAACTTCAGTATTAATATTAAAAACAAATCAAAGTTGTAGAAAAATAATCAATGACAAGGCAGTCATTATAAGCATATATAAAAGCACTTCCTGTAATCTTACACCATAGCACTCATAGTTGATAAATGGTTATTCATGTAATATTGTGGAATGTCCATGAAACAAACCAGTTCCTATTATCTCTCATACAAGGGGCGTTCAAGTCAAAACGGGACTTTTAAATGTGCAGAATAACAGAAAAAAGAGAGAATTATAAAAACTCCCTTTCCACTAATGTTACACTAATGCACTTGTTAGTGTTTCACTGGTGCTTGGACACCATCAAGGTAGAAAGTTCTCTCAGTACGCTGGCGCCGTGATCAGACTGCCTGTCTGTTTCACATCTGAAACCCCGGCCTCCCAGGAACCCATTTAACAGCACAAACCCTTGGAAAAGACTAACCCTAACGAGGTCAGGACTGTACAGGGGCCGTGGTAAAAACTCCCAGCCGAGTTCCTGCAATGTGTTGGTGAATGGGTGTGTGTACAGTTTATACACTGAATCCATTAGTTTTCAATGATCATGCGTTCCACTTGAGCCACAGGTTTTTTTTTTTTTTTTTTTTTTTAAACTTGGTTTTAAAACTTCATCATGGCCGAGTTTAGCTTGAACGCCCCTCGTACGACACTTGGCACTTATTCACACACTATAGCAAAAGCTGTTTTATTATCACCAATCAAAATAAAAATCCCAGTTTGACTTGAATGCCTCGTCCTACAAACAAGTGGAACTTGACACCAGTTGTTTCCATTGCCGAATAAACCTAGTATTTCTAGTTCATTTACTTATTTGTTCATTTGGAATATCCCTAAAACGTACTTCCAACAGGATGTTAGCTATTAAGGAAAAGCTTTTAGACATTTGACCTTGATGTGACCTTGATCTTTCTGTTCGGATCAATTCCAAAACGGACTCTGTTCATCTACTAGTTAAAAGGATGTTTCCATATAAATCCGCCCAGTTCATGCGCATCACCTGTCCGTCTTCTGCTTCTCACTTCCAATCTTGATACACCCGCGTCGTTTTGCGAGCGTGTTTGAATAAAATCTCTTCCCTTCATTTCCACCCACTGTATTATGTATAATCTAATACATTAAATAAGGCGATGATGCAATAAACTCTGATGCACAAAAAGGGCGAGTAAGCAGGAAAGAAGCCAGTGTGGTTTTGTGGTTGGAGCTGAAATAAGCACTTGGAAAATACTGATTTGCGCTTGGTATTGATGTCGCCTCTACCAGACGCTCCCGCTCACCTTGAGTGATCCAGATGTAAATGTTCAAAGAAAAAAGAAAAAAAAAACGGCTTGTTCTTTATTTCCTTTTCAGTATGCAGTCATTTCAACACATAAGCTGTACACAAACAGGGTGGAAGCTCACGCTGTAGTCACCTTCTCTCTTTCAAGTACAAAAACATGGCTCCCTTTAGGTTAGTCTTGTTTTATTAGAAGTGTACATTTTCATTCTCAAAATATCAAACTGTGTAGTTAGTGTCAAAGTTTTAACAAGTTGTGTTTGTTGATCTAGCGCTAATATTGTTCTACAACTATCAGCCATAACATTAAAACCTTCCTTTTGTCTCACTGTGATGTGAGGGATTTGCCCCTGGGGTTGTGGCCCTACAGGGTCTCGGGGAACCAGAGACATTGGCTCGGACGAGCTGTTTGTCCCCCATGGGGCTTGAACAGGTTGTGATCTGGTGAGTTTGGGAGCCGGCGTCGGTAGCCTTGGGCTCTTCGTCTGCTGCACCGTGGGCGAGGTGGACTGGGGTGCAATGACTGTCCCGGGTGCCTCCGATCAGCCTGTCCCGGGTGCCTCCGATCAGCCTGTCCCGGGTGCCTCCGATCAGCCTGTCCCGGGTGCCTCCGATCAGCCTGTCCCGGGTGCCTCCGATCAGCCTGTCCCGGGTGCCTCCGATCAGCCTGTCCCGGGTGCCTCCGATCAGCCTGTCCCGGGTGCCTCCGATCAGCCTGTCCCGGGTGCCTCCGATCAGCCTGTCCCGGGTGCCTCCGATCAGCCTGTCCCGGGTGCCTCCGATCAGCCTGTCCCGGGTGCCTCCGATCAGCCTGTCCCGGGTGCCTCCGATCAGCCTGTCCCGGGTGCCTCCGATCAGCCTGTCCCGGGTGCCTCCGATCAGCCTGTCCCGGGTGCCTCCGATCAGCCTGTCCCGGGTGCCTCCGATCAGCCTGTCCCGGGTGCCTCCGATCAACGGTTTTCACCAGTCATTTGTGCTGCGTTGGCTTTCCTGTGATCGGTGCACACGGGTGGCGTTTGTCTTGGGTGCTGATGATGCGTATATAATTGGTGACCGATGATATTTAGTTTACCTCTCAGTGATCATGTTATGGCTGATTGTTATACAGGTACGTCTCAATAAATTAGAATATCATCGAAAAGTTGATTTATTTAGTATTTCAGTTAAAAAAGTGAAACTCATATTATACACAGACTGATATCAAGTGCGTATTTCTTTTCAGTTTGACGATTATGGCTTACAGCTAATGAAATTTAGTGAGGAAATTTCACGACTGGACTTATTCCACAGGTGGCGTCACATCACGGTACCACACTGGAATTCACTGAGCTCCAGAGAGCAACACGTTAGGTGATGGGTGCTTGATTTTATACACCTGTAACCATGGAAGTGATGGAACGCCTGAATTCAATGATTTAGATGGGGGAGTGAATACTTTAGGCAATATAGTGTACACAAGTTCCTGAGTAGGAATTTATCAAGATTCATCAAATTATGATTTCCTTGATGTTTTCAGTATTCCTCATAGTGTCAGTATAGTATCTGTTTATTTCCTCACTGGGACACATGACCCAATAAAGCCCTTAAACTAGTGATATAAACACACACTGGATTCCAGCCATGGAGGAGGCGGAGGAGGAGTGTATTTGGATTATGGATCTGCGTTTTTATCAGCGAGGACCGTCTCAACGTTCTCCCACCGCACAGACTCAAGGTCAAAAGGTCACACGGGCAGGATCTCACACCGCCGTCCCTGGGTCAGTCTTGAGCTTTTCTCTTTCTGCTCACGAACAAGGTCGTCGTGTCTCATTTACATAGAGACGGAGAACAGAAGCCGCTCGCAGAACCACATCGGAGAAGATTAGATGACATTTCCTTCATTGAATGAGACGTTTGGAAAAATCGATGCGTGGGCTCTAATAGATTCTTCATCATACGATTATGAAGTAATTTGCCACTTAACAATTATTCTGTATAATTCAGTGCAAATTTCTTCCTAATGAAAACTGCACCTCCTGAAACAATGGGCCATTACGGACCATCAGCTATGATTGTCTCGGAAATTTACGTCGTCATAAACACTTCACGCAAAGAGAGCTCCCGTCTGAGATGTGATTTGCATGGGGGATACAGAAAGCGTGAACTGTGTTAACCCGAAATTATATTTCTCATCAAATAACTGAGGAAAGTGAAGACCTGAGAAGGCATAATGCAGCGTCTCACATCAGAACACAAACAACAGTTCTGGATAATCCTGAAATTGAAGAATAGAAAATATTATGCATGTTGTTTCTTAAATACCTAACTGATAGAAATGCCACCATACTGCTGCTGTCGGACCCACGCCACATATTGTTACACTTCTTTACTTTAGTCTTACATGTTTATAGTTGACAATTTCTTTTCTTTTTTGTACGGTCTGTAAATCCTGTGTAATTTATGTTTCTATTTTGTTTTGTAACCTTTTGTAAATATTGTAAATTTTCAGACGAAATTTTTTCATTTTAAAAATTTTTATTTTATTGAAAAATTATATTGTTAGTGTGATTGTAGTGGAGTTTATTTCATCATAGTTGAATCTTTCTTTTTAGGTCACGAGTATATGAATTTCACTGCATATCATACTGTGTTTGTTTGTTTACATGGCGAAGAAATTCATTTTAACCTGAATCTGGGGGAAAAAAAAAACCTAAACATTTTACAGAACTGTGCAAAAGTCTTAAACCCCGCTCAATTTTTGATATGAAATGGAATAAATTATGTAGATTAAGGTAAAAAAGTGGGAACAGATGTTTTACTGCTACAGGCTGCAAAGTGCCTAAACAAACAAACAAAAATGGTAGTTTCTGTAAGAACCTGAGCAGCGACCTCATTTCCCCTCTCGTCTGTTCCGACCCCTCAGCATTCAGCATCAGCAGTAAACTAATCACCTCCTGCTCACCTCTCATCATCTGCACCTGTTTCTCACTGCCTCAGGACTTAACTTGGATGTTTTTAATGATTCACAGGTCACTGTGTGGCTTAACAAACAAAAAACATTGCTCTGAACCGTCTCAGGTACAGGAAAGGAACTGGAGATGACCTTCAGGAAGTCTGGAGAACTGTTCCTCATGACTATGTGAAAAATACAAGAACGTCTGGAGCTTTGGAAGCAAAATATGTAGAAATGCGTTGGGTGAAGACTTTTGCGCATTACTGTACATGCCGCTCACCACGACCCGAGTGCCCTTGTTCAGCTGTCTGTTCTATATAATGTTCATTTCACACTTGATTCTTAACCAAACTTTTATGGTTGTTGTTAGAGATTTTAATGAATATTTTATTTCCCTGCTCTGTGATGTGAATAAGAATGAACTGCGCGATCCCGGTGTACGAGTCTTATCTAATGGCTTTACGTGCAGTGTGTGAATGTGTGAACAGTCGTACTTACGAGTAAACATCGTCAGGAACCATGGAATTGCGTAAAGCTGTAAAAAAAAAAAGAGAAAGAAAAAGTTGTGGTTAGTTGTGGAAATAATCTTCATTTCTTATGTAATGTGGAATTCTGGCAACGATAAAAACATATAAAGATATTAAAGTTTCTAGTGAAGATGATTCACTTCAGCATGACTGTGTAAATCCTCTGCGTCCAGGCCTCGTTTATCAAGAGAACAGGATTTAGTCAAGCGTGTGGGTATCTGGGAAAAAAATGTCTCGTGTTGTGAAAACAGCACAGGACGTCCTTGGCACAGAGACGCCATCAGCAGAACGTCTTCACGGAGGGCTAGGAGCATGGTGAAGGACATTACCCATCAAGCACACCATCTGTTTAAGCTCCGCCCATCTGGCAGATCAATCTGTATACTTACACAGAGTGGAAAAAACAAGCCTCTTTCCAATAGCTGTATCAATACTAAATAAACTTTGAGATCCAGGAGTGGGAACAGCTGTTTAATTAGATAAAAAATAATGGCACCCTATAACAGGACGAAGAGTTAGCCGGAGCGCTGCACATGAGAGGAGCGAAGCGGTCAGGATTGTTTATGTGCATGAAACTTTATTTTGCCAAATCATTTTAAAGTAGCGACTTACTTCTATGATTAATTCTAAACCGTTCCTCCTCCCTCTTTTCACTATGAACCCAGAGCCACAAAAGAGCAGACGCTACTCAGCACCCCACTGCGCATAAACAAAGGGCAATAATACCGTATAATTCATTCTTTTTGCTTTGCAAACTCCAACTGTAAAATAAAGAGCGATGCGGAATCCTGCAGAACATTCGACACGTCTTTGTAAGACGATCCAACCGTGAGGTGAAAAGCAGACCTATACATACAACGTACAACGTAATAACGTTCCCCTAATTTCGTACTGAAACTGTGAGATGAGCTCGCGCACCGTAACTCGGCTCTGCACTGCGTTTTAAACGTTTGGGTCTGATACATTGAGGGAGCGGTTTATGAGATTATAATGACTAAAGCCTTAATCTTAATCCTTACATGTGAGCATGCTCAATAGTTGATGGTATTTCTCAGTGTTAATGCTATCGTAACTGTGCTAGCCATCACTCAGTGACCTCAGCGCTGCAGATAAACACCACCTTCTTACACCAACACTTCCATACTATTTGTGTTTCTAAACGGACATTTCCTTAACGTGGTCTGTGATGTGAAGCGATGCAGTGAAAGCCGCAGCTATCCAGCACGTAAAATGGCTGGCAACAGTATGTGGTTTGGAACAGAGACGGAGAAGAATGACTGTACACTTTCTCTCAAATGCGTTTATTGGAAAGGCACCGTTTGCTATTTCCTCCAAATATACAGTACAGGACTTCCTCCAAGTTAGTGATCAAAGTTTTTTTTTTCCTTGTTTTATCTTTTACAATTAAAATCCAACTGAAAATCCAACAAAAGTGTATCAGACGCATGCTCTGAGACACCGACGCCAGCGAGTGACGATCGCACCCTTCGGAACTGCTGCACACGGGGATAAAGCACAGATGTTGATTATTGGATAGTGATATGATTGATAAGATCATGTCTAACCTGCTCCCTAGACTCCAGACTACACATGTGCAACTCGAATTCATGATCTTCACACTGTAGAGAGAATGCTTTTGTGTCACGGTGCTTCAAATTCCACGGGCAATAAAGTAACACAAGCAACTGAGTGACATCAGAACTGATCTCAGATACGGGAGGGTTTAAAAAGAAGACCCAATTCACAGCATAAATTCAAAGTGGCGTCAAAACCAGGTGCCAGGTTCTATTATAAAGTCCAAAATAATGTTGAGAAGACATCTCTAATGCATGTGGTGATCTTGCAGCGCTGGTCATGTGAGAAAGGCACCAGAACACTCCACAGTGCACCACAGCCTGACGCCACTCATGTGGCCCAGCAGGCGGCAAAGAGCCCAAGGCCACTGACCGGACCTCCAAATTCCACAAATCCCAATTCGGTCAAACACCCACGTGATGCTCTGGACTAATAAGTGTAATCCATGTAGACCCCATCCCACAACCCATAGCGCACAAAGGAACCACTGCCAAGATCCTGGTGCCAGACGCCACCGTTCACCCCGAGAGGTCGTGTGGAGTCACGCCCAAACCCAAGAGGACAGAGGAAAACCAACACCATACTGCGCATAAATGTTCTGTGTATATTGTATGTACTTTTGCTGCTATATATGAATTTAATACCAGATCTTGACAAACATCCACAGCTTCCACTCGTTCTTGCTTTCCAGAACTATAAGTTTCAGCTTGTACGCTCCTGTGAGTGACTTGAAAAACAACATTGGTTGGTTTGTCATTTTTTTTTTTTTTTTTCAATTGTTGTTTTTTAATGAAGAATCCAATTAACAACCTATTTATATTAAACATCCTTTGACTGCATTCTTTTCCACTTGGATACTGGATCCAAATATCCGGAATCACCGGGCCGACCACGGGATCCTTGTGGGTTCAGGTTTCTCTAAGGTTTCTACAGACTCGGGTGCTGCATAACATTTGTTTTTGTTCATGAACTGAATTCCACTTAACTCCGTATGACTAAACACATCTACTAGATGAATGCTAATGTTAAGCCAAGAATATAAAGTACCTGTGCATGTGTGCATTTATCATCTAGACCGATTAACCTTGCATTACTCTCTATACACGCCTTTGAGCGATTCAATACAAATTACACAAATTACATTATACTGTTATTATCATTAGAGAGCTCTCAGGAGTTCAGCAGATGAAGGCGGTGAAAATATGTGCAGCACATTACTGTTCTTTGGATAAACATGGGACGAGGCCTTCCTCCAGGGCCCGGGTTCGTCGCAAATACTTGAGTTTCAGAACTATTAAGAAGTTAAAGATGTTAACACAAACAAGAACACGCGTTCGGTTTATGTTGGCCGTCACGACTCCATGGGAAAACCGATATCGCAGGGAACGTTAGGATGAACCCGGCCAAAACTGCATGCTTTGTCAAACAACGTTGCTCTTGCACCGTCAGCCAAGAAGGATTTGCGCTTACTGTGAAACCATGATTCAAAAGCACATGATCAAATATTACCCAGACTGGAAAAATAACTCTCATTCGACATGGTTTTGTGACTTCGACTGAAGGACGAGGGAACGGTGCAGAGGAGAGAACAATAGCACAAAAATTTGAATGAAAAGAAAAAGATTCATTAACATTCAGACACGCTGTCGGATAAATTCTCCGGCACGTTTCATCCACTCGTAAAGCAGGTGCCTGGGCCCTTATCGCATTCACGACAATAGTCGCTGCTCAGAGACTGAAGAGGACATCGGCTCAATGTTAATTGTTGCTATTCATCTTTTATTCAGCTGTTCGCTGGGCTCGCGGGATTGGGAGGATGGACAAGGCTGCGGGGTCATGGATCGTTTTTCCCTCCTCACTTTGATACAAAACATCCTGGGAGGGGATTGTGGGATTTTTCTCCCACAGGAGGAAATGTGGAGGCGACTAATTTGTCAGTGTGGCACGGCCTGGGCTGGCCAAAGAGGCACAAACCTTTGAATTGATAAGTCTGAGGACAGAGCGCACACACACACACACACCCCTCCGGGGGATTTTGGCTGTCAAAATGTTAACTGGCAACGTTGCCGACATTGACACGACTTTGGTATCGGGGTTTTTTTTAAAAAGTCAGAATTGCTTTGATGAAATAACGTCAGAACAACGTCGACTACAGTGACAGGATAATGTGAACGAATGTCGCTCAAAGGTGGCAGAAGTACTTCTTCAAACTTTTATTCAAGTACTGTGTGTTCTACAACGTACGTTAAGTAAAAAAGTTCTCCGCTTTTGGATGTCTATCTGACCGGGTTTTGATGTACAGTATTTTAAAGGGTTTAAACCCTAACTGAGGTTGAAGCTGCTGATGATATGAATGCACAAGTCTAGTAGAGATTACTATCGGTAGCTTAGCTAGCTAGCTGCTATCATTGCTGTAATGTAATTGTAAATACTGCTATCTGGTGCACTGCAGTGTTTATTTCTTTTTTAACAATATACATGGGCTGCTATCGTGACTGAACCGGAAGCAGAACCGCGGTCCGTTCATATCTGCAGAAATACGTAACTCGAATGTTCGTAAGTCGGAGACTGCATGTAGTTCCAACATTAAGGCCTCGCTCGACAGTGACTATATGGTGGTGCTGGGGTTTAACCTTCTAACCTTCTAACCCCTACCCTAATGCTGTCATATGGTGTCAAAATCTATGTACTTACAAAGTACAAGTACAGATGCACAATAAACACTTTAGTACAAAAAGTCACATTTGTACTTTGTTACTTGCCACGTGGTGGGACTCGAACTTCAGTTGCTGCACTGCATGATTAACACTCGACCTCTAGTGAACATGCAGTTCATTCTCGCATACATAACAACGAGGCAAAAAAGGAAGAAAAAAAAATTACTGAAATATTCACTTCGGAAGCAGGCAATGGGTAAAAAAACAAACAAACAAACAAACAAACAAAAAAAACAGGTTTACATGATCTGTTCTGTGAATCTAGGCATTGACGTCGTGATGAAGTGATGCTGTAATATGGACACCATATTACTGTAGAGTAATTCCTAATCCAAGATTCCACTCACAGTAACTACGGATGTAACCGGAGGTTAATCGGAAAAACAAAACAAAAGGGTCCAAAAACTCCAAAGATAAAAATTTTAATTGCTGTGACATTATTGTATTTGTGATGCCGTGATCGATTCATTAGTTTATTCAACGTTGTCTCAAGGTTGGACGT
Source organism: Clarias fuscus (assembly GCA_030347435.1). NCBI lineage: Eukaryota > Metazoa > Chordata > Actinopteri > Siluriformes > Clariidae > Clarias > Clarias fuscus. The sequence continues at coordinate 1,355,195 of CM059211.1, forward strand.
AAAACGCAGCATTGCTACAACTATATTACAGATAACGGTCACCTAACACACTAGGGTTCCTGCTGGGGCGGAGCTAAAGCTAGAAAACACCCGAGGTTCACAGTCGTCTTCAACTGACCATCACCTCGATGATTTATCAAAAACAACTCATACCCAAGACTCTTCATTGCTTCATTAGATAATCTCACCTTGTTGCTGTAGATTTATAACTAAGCACTTTTATTACATGACATTCATTTTAGTCCATGACATGATCATTAGTATGTGCACACCTGACGACACCTGACAATCACACGTATATGCGCTTGCTGAACGTCCCAGATGTAGTCTGTTCTAACCTGGCTAGACTGGCCGGCCTTCGTTAAAGTCGCTCAGGTCTTCACATCTGGCCATTTTCCCCGTCATCCAACAGGTTGTCTACAGGAACCGAGTGCTTCTCTCGCCTTTGACGTTCATCACTGCTCCTGAAACGCTTTATTTCTGAGTGATCATGATATTCTGCCTTGGTGTATTAGAGATATTTAATAATAAAGAAAATAAGAGCAGATAGTGTTAGAGCTTTTGCATTGTAGTATGAAAGTACTGAGGACAGGAACGATGGTGAGAAGAACCACTGCATGACTGATGAAACACCAGGCCAATTTACACCGAGATCCATTCTCACTTTGTCCACTGAGAGCATTGTGAGGTGTCCGTCTCTACAAAGATGCCTTTAAATCCAAACCAGCTTTTCTTTTTTTAAGGCAATCATGGAATGATGGATGCTTTGGAGGTATTATTACATTTAGATGATACAGCTTACATAGCTCATCTACTTTTCTCTATACATGATAAAGAAAAAAAAGAAAAGGAACAAAAGAGCTGGGTCCTGTAGATATATTCAATTGGATTTATGAGGAGAGATACAGAGCGAGTATAACGGCTCATTTTATAACTGCTTAAGCATATATATATATACACACACTTTATATATTACTTATATATACATACTTTATATATATTGTCTACCATCTCCAAGGACTGAGTCTCAAAATTTAGGCTTAAGGTGTTTCAGATGATCTCCATGCACAGGTTTCCTCCAGGCTGCGCGGTTGCTGCTAGTATCGTGTATCAAATGCATTCTGGAACTACCAGAACACCGGAGCTCTGTGAGTGAGGCCTGCAGATTCGATATTTAGCATTTTCTGACTGTTGAACGATTTTTTGCACATGAGGGTTACACAAAATACACAATTTTACCAAAAATATTCACTTGTCTGCCTTCACATGCATATAAACTTGAGAAACTTTTATTCCTTAATCCATAGGGTTTAATATGATGTTGGCCCCGCCCCCTTTGCAGCTATAACAGCTTTACATTGGAACTGATGTCATGTTGGATCTGGGTTGTTTGTCAGGGGTTGGACTCGGACCCTTACTTCCAGTGAAAGGACTCTTAATTCTTCAGCATACTGAGACATTTTGGACAATTTCATGCTCCCAACTTTTCGGGACGGCCCCTTCCTGTTCCAACATGACTGCGCACCAGTGCACAAAGCAAAGTCCATAAAGACATAAAGATGAGTGAGTTTGGTGTGGAAGATTTTGACCGGAGTCCTGACCTCAACCCCATAGAACACCTTTGGGATGAATTGGGGCGGAGACTATGAGCCACGCCTTCTCATCCAACATCAGTGTCTGACCTCACAAATGTGCTTCTGGAAGAACGATCGAAAATTCCCATAAACATTAAAATAAAATTCCTAAACCATGTGGAAAGCCTTCACAGAAGTGTTACAGCTGTTATAGCTGCAAAGTGGGCGGGGCCAACAACATATTAAACTCTATCGATTAAGAATTGGATGTTACTCAAGTTCATATGCATGTGAAGGCAGGCGTGCGTCTCCATAGACATCACTTGGCTGTAAACTCGTACTTTCTAACGAGCGGACTTGTTGAACATGCGTAAGATCAGAGCTCTCAGTAAAGGACGTGTGCGTCTCAGATCCATCTGCTCGATTCCTTTGTGGGTGAAACTTTAAAACTGATGGCGTCGTGATTAAAGGGGTGTTTTCTGTAGACTGGCTGTAAGATCCAAACAGTCCAACTGTAGAAACGAGCATTTTATTCAGTACTGAAATCTGGAAAGTCTGTTAAAAGAAAAGAAAAAAAAAAAAGGAAAAAAAAAAAACCCACAAATAACAACTCAATGTAGTTCTGACACCCTTGCAGACAGTCCCTGCATCGCTCCTCTCCCGAGGCTGCTAGACTTCCAGCGGTTTCTTTCTTTCCCCAACCCTTATTATATTTATCATATACTGGAGCTTTATCATATAAGGAATAAGACACTTCGGGACATTCCATTATATTCTAACAGAAATGCCATGCAAATCCCAATGTAACGTCTACTGGGTGTTTTATAGAAACAGTAGCGTAATACACACGCGGCGGTGGGATTATATTTCATAGTGCGCACTAAAGTGTAAAACTAAAGTGTACAGCTTATAGTACTTACTACAGCGAGTGAGTGAGAGAGGGAGAGGGAGAGAGAGAGAGAGAGATTGATTCAGGGTTTTGTTGTGTGTTAACTATGGAAACGTATTTCCTCCACAAAGGAATAATAATAAATAATAATAAAAAAATATTTTAAAAAGTACACATTTTTATATGAGAATTTTAATGTTTAAGAGCTTTGAGAGATGTTTTTTTTGTTGTTGTTTGTTTTAACAACATATTTTTACGTTATACCGTGAAATGTGTCATGGAAAAATGTGAAATGAACTTTTCACATTATTTCAAGACAATTTTTTAAGTTTATTACAAGAAATATTCTTTTAAAGATCAACACCAATGTAAAACTCTGATCACATCACTGCATGAATTTTAAAGGCCCGGCTCGGTGCTGCTGTGGTTTCGGCAGAATCTTCACCGCGGACCTCAGGGCGCTTTCTGTTCTCAACAGCTTGAAAAATGTTCAGTTCTATTCTTTCGTTCATTTCTAGCCTAGTTATCTGCCTGCTAACCCGCGTGATAAGCTAGATCAAGCTACATGATTACAACGGTACCTAATCGTACGAGTTTAATCCGTTCCGGAGGCGATTTATAAAAATGAAAATTCGTATTGTGAAACACATTGTCCCATGGCAAACAATGTAAATGCAGATAATCTGTTCCAGCTGCCCGAAAATATTACCAATTTCCAACACCATAATCATATAAAAACAATCAAAACATTTAAAATAATGTAGATTAATTTCTAAAATATGTATATAATTTATTTCATGAGTAAAATATGAAATAAATAGACATTAAACCTCACTTAACATTAATTTATGATTCCTCTCTGCACGGCTGCTTTAAAAACCAAACTGAAAGCGGCTCCCTATTTTTCTTGCTACCGTCCTTGATAACATTCTCGGGACTGTGTCTTCAATAAATCTTACACTAAATGCAAAAAAAAAACTAACAAACAAACAAACAAAAAAAAACATATAAATCCACACTGACACAAACAGGTTTTGAACGGCTCCCGGACGTACGCGCAACTTGGCCGGCGTTCGGTTCGGTCGCTCATATGGCGAAAATGCTTCGTATGTTGAGGCAAAATTCAGTTCTTAAGGATGTTCGAATGCCGAGGTTTGACCGTATTTGCAATTGACTAAACTGTCCATATCATTAAAAATTATAAAAGAAAAAAAGTGTACGCAGAGTTTGTACAGGATTACAACTGCTGGTGCCTCTGATGTAATATAAACCTGTTCGTTATGGAATATTGTGAGATTTAATGTTGAGAAAAGCTCACGAGGTTCGTTATAGCAGAAATAAACAGCCGAGAAGCCACAACAGTCCTGCAGACTTCCTCAGGCTGGGAAACTTTGTATTTACCGCCTCGAGTCACGGTACAATGTAGTGTTTAAAAAAAAAAAAATTTTTTTTACTTTTTTTTATTATTACTTTTCAAACTAAACTTTTTTTTAAATAATACAAATATTGATAATCTTAGATTATGTGGAGTATCTGCTGTTACTATAGAAACAATACTGTGATAGAACAAGAGGGGCAGTGTGAGCTCTCAGGGTTAAGGCACCGAGTTACTGATCAGAAGGTCGGTGGGTCAGTTCCAGCACCATTGCTGGTCCCTTGAGCCTTAACCCTATCTGCTCCTGGGGCGCTGTATCATAACTGACCCCAAAGCTGGGATAGGCAAAGAAAGAAAATTCACTGTGTAGTAATGTATATGTGACAAATAAAAACTTTTTTTATAAAAACATACGAGCATTAACATGAGGGGCGTTCAAGTCAAACCAGGACTTTGGATTGTACAGAATAACAGAACACAAGTTCTTAGGAAGCAAAGCATCACTTGGATTATCTTGCAGGCGTATCGTTCTTTTTCTTTTCTTCTTCCAAGTTTGGCGTGTAATTAGTCCAATTAGTCTAATTTGTTGTAGACCCATGAAAGAGGCGTCAAATCGTACGGCTTATTCTGGAATGGAGTACTGTAACTTTATACCCTTATAAGGGTATAAAGTCCCATAGACTTAACATTGAGACCAACTTTGACGGATTTTAGCGCAGAACAAGAATTTTGTAGAGATATAAAATTTACAACATTTGAGGAGGCTTGCAAGCTGTGTCGGAACACACCCCGCAAGAGGGTGTAAGTGGTACCCCTGGGGCGCAAGAGGTGCCCAATGGTGAAGCTACTCCATACTGAAAGAGGAAGTGCTCACCGTTGCGTTCCCTGCTACAGGAACTTCCACAGGAACTTTGAAACTGAACCGAACTGTATATCACATCGTCACAGAGACACGGGGGTGGAATCAGTTTACTCAGACAACCAATCAGTCTCTTGGGATCATAGTGAAGCTGTCAAGCCAAGCCCTAGCAACCACTTTAGAGCACCTTAGCAACTGATCCTGTAGACATTCATTATAAAAGGCCCGACAGCACGAACCTTCAGGAAATCTACCTGTCTAGGTTCTCTATTTAATCTCCTGTTACACTAACAGACTTAACCCAGTGTTTCACTAGTGCTTGGACACCATCAAGATCAGAAAGTTCTCATCGGAATGAAGCTTAACATCAGAAACGCCGGCCTCCCAGGAACTCCGTTAAGGTCATAAATATGTGGAGATGTCTTGTATTGAGGTCAGGACTGTACGGGGGCGTGGCAATAACTCCCAGCCGCGTTCCTGTAATGTGCGAGTGGTGTTGGTGAATGAGTGTGTGTACAGTTCACACACACACAGATGCGTCTCGATTTTCAGTGATGAGGTGTTCCACTCTCTGAATGTTCACAGGAACAACTGCAGTGAGCTCAGAGCCACCTCGGCCGGGATCGTCATTCACAAATGTACGGCTTCTTTCAAACCTTTGCACCGTTCAGATGTTTTATTTTTAGTCTCATCACCGTACTGTGCCTCATCAGTCCCGGTTTGACTTGAACGCCCTTTCTATACTAATACTAACCTCAAAATCATTGCATTCACAGCCTTCTGACCAATCGGATTTGAGAATCCAGTTGCACTGCAGTATAACGATGATCAGTCAACCCGACCAATCAGAGTAAAGAATTAAATACAACCCCTCCTGAATGTTTGTTTTCTTGTATTTGTGACACGATGCACGAAGGACGAGATCCCGATCCTGTATCTAAACACTAAGATTGTTAGATGTGGGTGACTTTGTAAAGCAGACAGCTATTTTCTTTTAAAACAAACAACATTGAAATTTTCCCCAAGTGTCTAATTCTCAAGTCGTGGTTCTCCGCAGTGACATTGCCGGCTGACTGCTTTGGTAAACACAGAATTAGTCCTAATCTTGTTCCGCACACCCACAAGCAGAAGCAAGACTGCGCTGCGCAGTGGTGAACTGAAGCACACAAACAGAAACCCAAGCAGATTCCGATGATAACTTATTGAGCTTGGACTGAAATGTGTTTGCGCACGCCAGCGTTCGCTGAAAAGGACAATTTGACAGGTGCTGAAATCTCAGACTCGCTCATATCTATGAAGCTCTCACTGAAATACAAAACTAAACATTTTACTGCTTTAAAAAGCTGCCTTTGCTTTCATCATTATAAAGCACTCGGGCCGTTCGGTGGTCGTCTCGTCTTGTCTCCTCGTGTCTCGGAGACGGGTCAAGTACGCCGCTGCATTAAAGCGTTCAGAGGTACAGTACGGCACTTACGTCTGGTATGAAGCCGATCTCGTTGAGGTGGTTGCTGAGCTCGGGGTCGTGGAAGGCGATCATCTGAGAGAAAACAGTCAGGTACTCTGAAATCAAACGCAATAATAAAAAAACTTTGGCCTTGTGCAGGTGAACTAACTCTAACTCTGCCCCGTCATGAGGTTAAACATTTGCTTTGCCTTCGTTTAAAGCTGTGTTTCTAGGAAGGCTGGAGGAAACACACACACCACACACACACAGCATCATCCCGAGATCAGGGTCGAACCTGGAGGTGTGAGGCAGGAACAACTTCCCTCTAACACGACTGCAGGATTTCTCTACGTTTGTAAACCGCACATCTTTTCCACGCTAATCAGTTCGAGGTGTTCGCTGCAGATTTTCCACATTTCATTTCATTTTTGATGATATTCCACAGATTGCGCGCACACACACACACACACATTATAAGTCATCACACAGGCTGTTTTAACACAAATTAAATGTTATTCATATTTACAGTATATAATGATCTATTTTGTAAGCTTAACCCGGATAAATGAAAATAGCATATACAGTGGAACCTCGGATTGCGAGTAACTCGGTTTACGAGTGTTCCGCAAGATGAGCAAAGATTTTTAATACATTTTGACTTGAAAAACAAGCATGTCTTGGTTTACGAGTGCCGGGTTTTTTGACACTGACACACATACACCGACACACACACACACTCTCTCGCCTTTACACCCCCCCTCCCCAGCTTCACACAGACACACACACACTGCTCTACACAGAAACTCTGCTCTGTCGCAATTCTTTTCAAAAGGTAAGGTGCTGGTTCATTTGTTTTGTTTTGTTTTTACTTTACAGCAGTGATTCCGTTAGTATGCGCTCACGCGAGTGTCATTAGAGAGATTTCTTTTTTCCCCCTAAAAGAGTGTTTCCGTTGTGTGTGTGTTTGTTGTGAAACTTAAAAAGCGAGGTGAGGGGAGGGAGGAGGATTTTTAATGTTTAAGACGAGGTGAGGGAAGGGGCTAAATCCACAAACACACACACACACACACACACACACACACACACACACACACACACACACACACACACACACGGCGCCTGAGTGCACAAACGGAAACACTTATCTATTGGGATGTATTTTAACTTTTTTTAAAGGTAAAGTGCAGGTTAATTTGTTTTATTTTTACTTTATATATTGTATTCATTATTTTTCTGTATTTATTTTTTTGGGCTGTGGAATGAATTATTTGAGTTTTCATTATTTCTTATGGGAAGGCTTGATTTGGTTTACGAGTGTTTTGGAATATGAGTCCGCTTCCGGAACGAATTGTGCTCGTAATCCAAGGTTGCACTGTACACTATTATTAAAGTTAGCACGCTTAATTTTGATTACACACATGTCCTGGAATATGGGAAGAAGAAACCCTCCATAGATGTGATGTGCTGGTGATTCAGTACATTCAGGTGGTCATGTGACTTCATTTTATCTCCACATGACGTTGCTGAGTCTCGACCTGAGCGACTGAAGCGACCCCAGATCATAACACTGTCTCCAGAGGCTTGTACAGTGGACACTATGCATGATGGGAGCATCGCTTCATGCGTTTCCCTTCTCGCCCTGACACGCCCATCACTCTGGAATAGACTCAGTCTGGACTCATCAGGTCACATGACCTTTTTCCAATTGCTCCAAAGTCCCTAACAAACTGAAGACTTTGTTCTGATGAGTCTCACTAACACGTGGTTTTCTTATGGACACGCAGCTGTTTATTCCCAGTCCTGTGAGTTCTCATCACTGTGTGTGTGCGCGTGTGTTTACTATTATTACTATTATTGTTATTATTTAATATTATTGTTCTTATTATTATTACTACAATTGCTATTATTTATTATTATTATTATTACTTTCTTCCACTATTAAACATAGCTCTGAATTCTACTGTTGTTACTGTCACTAAGCGTTTAAGTGATCATTTATAATATAATAACACTCTTTTCACAAAGTTAAAGGTTGTTTTCTCTGCTTGAAAGAGGCCAATAATTTGCCCCTTATGAAACACGAATAAAACCAAGAAGGTTTCATTTTCATTATATGATGCACATTAAAGAAATCACACAAGGTCACCCTATACACAGACTTATCAATATACCACTGTACTGCCTTTGTAAAGTAAGAAAAAAAACCTTTGAGACTTCAAAGGTGACGTTTCAATGCTTCAAAGGTAAAAGCGGGGCTGGTGTATACACTCACCCTGTATGACGTGCGAGTTGTCCTTCAGGAAGAAGTTGTAGAGATATTTGGGGATGAAGGCAGACATGCAGGCATATGCGAGAGCTGAAAGAAAGAAAGAAAGAAAGAAAGAAAGAAAGATAAAAAAGAGAAAAAAGAGAAAGGTTTCACCAAAATTTAGATCGTATATTCATTTAGAGGAGATGTTAGAGATATAAACATCTTAGGAAAGGAAAGGAAAAAAAACAAAAAAACAAACAAACCCTACCCTCGTTGTTGAAGTTCAGGTAGAGGAACGGGGCACAAAGTGAATCCAAACCTGAAGACCAAACAAACAAACAAAAAAACAAACCTTTAGAAGCCAAGAGATATAAGGAATGACGTGTGAGTGGTGGCACTGAGGTCGAAGCTTCGGAAGTCTTTGGGTAGAGATTAAAGCATCTAATGAAGGAAATCACTAAAATAAACCAGCAGTGATGTCAGTAAAAGACGAGTCGAACAAAAACACAAACAATTTCCCCCAATTTAAGATCACTTATTAATTATAAATACAGATAATATCAGGAAGCTGCTCGGGTTGGAGTGTTTTCTCGAAGCGGACGACAAATACCCGGTACAGCCTTCATCCTGAGCGCCTTCATTCATTAATGAAAAAACAAACAAACCTCCGATTTAAAATATCCTTCTGTGGAACACGAGAGACACCTAGTGGCGTAAACAGAGTAGTACAGGTTCTCACCCTGCCAGTACACCAGGTCAGGATGGGACACGACCCAAGCCTTGAGAACTCTCCGGAACTTGATGTGACCCTGCGGTGAGGAGAGCAGCTCATCGTACTGATGGCAGCGTGGGATGTCCACTTCGATCTGAACCAGGAGAAAAACAACAACAACACAGAGTCTTAGAACCAACAGTCTGAGTCTTAGACGAAACGTTCACGGGGTTCTAGAGTCATTATTCAGTTCAGTGTCATGTTGAGTTCAATCATCATCTTTATTTCCAATATCAGTGATATTAACTCTATGTTTATAACAACAGATTAACAACAACAACAACAACACTGTTAGATTCTCAACACTGAGGGGGTCGATTAATGTTTATATAAACCACCCTGACAGCTACAACTATGGCTGAAACGATTCAGTTCATCCATCCATTTATTCATCCGTTTATTCTATTTATGCATATATCCATTTATCCATCCATCCATTTATCCATACATCTATTTATCAATATATTTATGCAACTATCTATCTATCCATCTATCTCTCTCTCCATCTATCTATCCATCCATCCATTTATGCATATATCCATCTATCCATCTCTCTCTAGCTATCTATCCATCCACACATCTATTTATCAATCAATCTACCGTATATATATATATATATATATATATATATATATATATATATATGTATATATATACACCTATCAGTCTCTCTACCAATCTATTTATCCATCTATTTATGCAACTATCTATCCATATATGTGTATGTATATATATATATATATATATATATATATATATATATATATACATATATACATACACATATATACACACACACACACACACACACACACACACACACACACACACACACACACACACACACACACGTGGACAAAATTGTTGGTACCCTGAGGTCAATGAAAGAAAAACTCACAATGGTCACATAAATAACTTTAATCTGACAAAAGTAATAATTTAAAAAAATTCTATGAATGTTAACCAATGAAAGTCAGACATTGCACATATTATTCAGAAATTTAAGATCCATGGGACTGTAGCCGAGCTCCCTGGACGTGGCCGCAGGAGGAAAATTGATGACGAATCAAAGAGACGGATAATCCGAATGGTAACAATAGAGCCCAGAAAGACTTGTAAAGAGATCCAAGGTGAACTTCATGCTCAAGGAACATCAGTGTCAGATCGCACCATCCGTCGTTGTTTGAGCCAAAGTGGACTACATGGGAGACGACCAAGGAGGACACCATTGTTGAAAACAAGTCATAAAAAAGCCAGACTGGAATATGCCAAACTACATGTTGACAAGCCACAAAGCTTCTGGGAGAATGTCCTATGGACAGATGAGACAAAAATGGAACTTTTTGCCAAGGCACATCAGCTCTATGTTCACAGACGGACAAATGAAGCATATCAAGAAAAGAACACTGTTCTTACTGTGAAACATGGAGGAGGCTCTGTTATGTTCTGGGGCTGCTTTGCTGCATCTGGCACAGGGTGTCTTGAATCTGTGCAGGGTACAATGAAATCTCAAGACTATCAAGGGATTCTAGAGAGAAATGTGCTGGCCAGTGTCAGAAAGCTGGGTCTCAGTCGCAGGTCATGGGTCTTGCAACAGGACAATGACCCAAAACACACAGCTAAAAACACCCAAGAATGGCTAAGAGGAAAACATTGGACTATTCTAAAGTGGCCTTCTATGAGCCCTGACCTCAATCCTATTGAGCATCTTTGGAAGGAGCTGAAACATGCCGTCTGGAAAAGGCACCCTTCAAACCGGAAACAACTGGAGCAGCTTGCTCATGAGGAGTGGGCCAAAATACCTGCAGAGAGGTGCAGAAGTCTCATCGACAGGAATCGTTTGATTGCAGTGATTGCCTCAAAAGGTTGTGCAACAAACTATTAAGTTAGGGGTACCATCATTTTTGTCCAGGCCTGTTCCATGAGTTCATTTTTTTTTAGAATTCTGTTGAAGCATGGTTGAAAAGCAATGTCTGACTTTCATTGGTTAACATTCATAGAATTCTTATTTATTATTACTTTTGTCAGATTAAAGTTATTTCTGTGACCATTGTAAGTTTTTCTTTCATTGACCGAAGGGTACCAACAATTTTGTGTATGTGTGTGTGTATGTATATATATATATATATATATATACACACACACACACATCAATCTCTCCATCTCTCTAGCTATGTATCTATCTATCCATCCATCCATTTATCCATACATCTATTTGTCAATGTATTTATGCAACTATCTATCTATCTATCCATTTATCTATGCGTGCATCCATACAATGTATCCATCTATCCTTTCATCCCACTATAATTCATCTATTCATCCATCCCTGCCGATCGATCTGTCTATCTGTCTCATTTATATTCTTGATTCACGTGTTGTTCACGTACAGTAATAAAAACCGTCTGGATAAAAACGTGTCACTCTTTAACAGAGCGTAATGTTTTGGTACAATGAAGAGTAGATGTTTGTGGAAGGAGTCTCCAGTGTCGGCTCTGGGCAGAGGTTCCCTGTAACAGGCCAAGCTGCACTTTTGGGTCGAGACAGAGTGAAAGAGAGTCTGGTGAAGTACCTGCTGTTTATAGAAACAAATAAAGAAACAAAAAGTCCCACATCGTCCTTTAACAACCAGACATAGTGGCATAAGAGGAACAAAACAATCAGTTTCAAGGAAAGCAGATTATTATTGATTATGTTCCCATATCAGCACATCTCCATGTGATTTATTCTTAGTCTTAGTCTTATATACTCTATCCAGAACAGATGCCTTTCAGACTGCGTGACTGTGGATCTTCTGATGGAAGATCGAACTGGACATCATCCTCACTTCCTGATACTCTGAGGTCATGAACATCTAAACATCTACTGTACATGTCTGTACACAACCTTTGTACTCAACTGTAAATAATCCAAACATTAAATATTCATCATAAAGTAGTTTTTAAACCCGTCAATAAACATTAGTTTAAATTTAGACAGGACTCAGTTCAAGGAGATGAACTTTTTCTTTCCTTCTTTCGGATACTCAGTGTCTGAATGTGTTTAGAAGGAACCTCGGCTCTACTCTCGCTAAACACTGTAAATAATTAAACAGCACTATGAATAATACAAGGCAGTAATAACCCTCGGTCATTCGAGTGACCTCTGAAGAAAAACAACTGCAGCAGGAAAAGTCTCGTCTCATACCTGTCTGTCTGTGGGGATGGGCGTGTCCTTATCGATGGAGTCGTACTTGGCCTGAATGTCCCCCTGCAACACGGACAGAAACATGAAGCTCTGAATCACTGTGGCTGGAAAACATAGACCTGGAAATATAATGAATAAACACACAAACCTACGGTGCTGATATCTATGACGAGATGAGAACAGACTGTGGAAATGTAATCAAGTCTCACATACACATCGCTAAACGCGCAACAGTTTATTCCTCTCCATCTGTCCATCTCATCATCATCCTCCACATACTGTACCCATCCCTCTATCACAGATCAACCATCCATCAGTCTGTCCTTCTATCTGTCTTTTTACACACACACACACACACACACACACACACACACACACACACACACACACACATCTGCCTATTAATATCATTTGGCATTTTTCAACCCATCGTGTAATCTATTCATCCTTCCATCATCTTCTTACTTTATCTTTATATCTTATTTATCTATCTTTCCAACCAATCATGCATATATTCATTCATTCATTCATGTGTATCCATCCTTTCTTTGTTCATCATTAATCCGACTATTATTTAATGTTTAAATGCATACGATGGGAACCTATCCCAGAAGACTTAGGGCACAAGGTGGGGTACAATCTCAGTAAAACGAAGTAGCTAATTTTCTTATAAAACTATAAATAGTTATGTATATATCTATAGATCTACCCACCCATCCATCCATCTACACATCCATCCACCCACCCACCCACCCACCCATCCACCCACCCACCCACCCATCCATCCATCCACCCACCCACCCATCCACCCATCCACCCACCCACCCACCCATCCATCCATCCACCCACCCACCCATCCACCCATACATCCACCCATCCATCCATCCACCCATCCATCCATCCATACATCAACTCATCCATCCATACACCCATCCACCCACCCCCCCATCCATACATCAACTCATCCATCCATACATCAACTCATCCATCCATACATCCACCCATCCATCCATACATCCACCCATCCATCCATACATGAACCCATCCATCCATACATGAACCCATCCATCCATACACCCACCCATCCATCCATACACCCACCCACCCACCCACCCATCCATCCACCCACCCATCCATCCACCCACCCACCCACCCACCCATCCATACATCCACCCATCCATACATCCACCCATCCATACATCCACCCATCCATCCATCCACCCATCCATCCATCCACCCATCCATCCATACACCCACCCACCCACCCATCCATCCATACACCCACCCACCCACCCATCCATCCATACATCAACCCATCCATCCATACACCCACCCACCCACCCATCCATCCATACATCAACCCATCCATCCATACACCCACCCACCCACCCATACATCAACCCATCCATCCATACATACATCCACCCATCCATACATCCACCCATACATCCACCCATCCATCCATACACCCACCCACCCACCCACCCATCCATCCATACATCAACCCATCCATCCATACACCCACCCACCCACCCATCCATCCATACATCAACCCATCCATCCATCCATACACCCACCCACCCACCCATCCATCCATACATCAACCCATCCATCCATACACCCACCCATCCATCCACCCACCCATCCACATATCTGCAATCCAATCTACTCAGTTGGTCAAGCTTTAGTGTTTCATTATTACTTCGCTATTACCAGCTAAAGTACCAGCATTGACTGTAGCTCTTAAAGCTCACTGCTCTCAGCGCTCTTCACTCGAGTTTTCACATAGAAAGCCTCCATATTTCAGTTTGGACAACGCATCACAGATACACACAAATTAGACCCAATCAGCAGAAATTACCTTCAAAACGCCACTGGCTGTTATCGACGCAGGACAGCAGATTTAATGGGCATTTATCGAGACGGGGTCGAGTGCACTTCAGCGCCCCTGCAGTTCCTTATGAGACCCGATCATGTATTACCAAAACTGTACACGCTGAGAAGAGTCCACACTCAGAAACGTCATTTTATATCCAAAAATAAATTAATTAATGAATGACATCAGCATGGATACTTCTTGACAGATATAGCATTACAACTACTAATCAAAAAAACTAAATAAAGACTTTGGCCCTGATCTATTATTAACATGCGCTCATTTGCATGTGAGCGAGCGCTACAAAATAAACGCCATGCTGTGAGAGAATTACAGACGACAGTCGCACAAATTATGGCGGAAGTTATTGTTAAGTACGTTTCACACACATTATATTGCCAAAAGTATTCGCTCGCCTGCCTTCACATGCATATGAACTTGAGTAACATCCGATTCTTAATCCACAGGGTTTAATATAATGTTGCCCCCTCCCCCCCGCCTTTCTCCTCTTTTCTAAGAGTGTGTTCATGGGAATTTTTGATCGTTCTTCCAGAAGCCCATTTGTGAGGTCAGACACTGACGTTGGACGAGAAGGCGTGGCTCACAGTCTCCGCCCTATTTCATCGTAAAGGTATTGAGTTCGGGACTCTGTGCAGGCCGGTCAAGATCTTTCAAACTCATCTTTATGTCTTTATGGACTTTGCTTTGTGCACTGTTGCGCAGTCATGTTGGAACAGGAAGGGGCCGTCCCCAAACCGTCCCCACAAAGTTAGGAGCATGAAATTGTCCAAAATGTCTTGGTATGCTGGAGCATTAAGAGTTCCTTTCACTGGAAGTAAAGGTCTGAGCCCACACCAGTTCCAACATGACAGCGCACCGGTGCACAAAGCAACGTCCAGGAAGACCTGAGCGAGTCTGGTGTGAGTCCTGACCTCAAGTCCTGACCCCAACCCGCCACAGACGGGCTAAAATAATAACGAAACACAACATCCCTAAAGAACGCTAACGAGTTTCCAGAAAGCCTAAAGAATGAACTCGTATCGGTGAATCTAATAATCTGACTCTCATCAGCTCACCTTTAATCACCGCTCTACTTCACAGGTGTTAAATGAATTAATTTATCAAAACATCACTCTCTATTTTTTACTTCTATGTAGTAAAACTGATAAAAGTATAGAGAGGTGGAGGACAGAAAGACAGCAAAAGAAATGACTTGCAGTTAAAACTTCACATAAAAAAAATAATAAAATGAGTAACTTGTTCCTTGTTTCTGCTCCAGCTCACCTCGACCCCTAGTAACGCGGCCCAGGCCAGGCCTCGGAGTAAAGGGGGAATGTCCACCCTGGCTTCCTTCCAGATCTGGTTCTTTTTGTACGGGTACGCCTGAGGAGTGTACATACATAACACTCAGAGCAACGCAAAATACTGTGTGCGCGCGCGCGCGTGTGTGTGTGTGTGTGTGCGTGTGTGTATACCTTGAGGAGCCTGTCGAACAGGACGATGCGTGTAAGCTGGTACTCGGTGTCTCTCTCTCGGATAATAAGAGGAAGGCAGACGGCGGTCGAGAGCTCGTTACTGCTGATGGACTGAGGCAGACACGACTGTCTACACAAACACACAACATGTGTTCACATTTTATTATTATCGATTGTGTTATTATTATTGTTATTATTGTTATTATTGTCTGTTCTAATGCTTTACTATTTGCCATTTAGGTCTGGCCAGTTGTTTTGGACATCCTGATCGTTATTTGTGGACTGCGCTGTCTATCTTCTTTACCTACACAATCGTTCTATTGGGAACATCTGTCTGTCTGTCTGTGTCCTTCCACACACATCTGTTTATCTGTACGCCTTTCTGTCTGTCTATTTGTCTGCCTGTTTATCAAGCTATATGTCGATCAATTTATCTGTCTGTCTGTCTGTCTAGCTATCTAATGTCTCTGTCCGCCTATGTGTCTGCCTGTGTCTTTCTGTCCATGTGGCTTCCTGTTTGACCACGTGTCTGTCTACTTATCTGTCTGTCAATCTGTAAGTTTGTCTCTCTCTGTATGTCTGTCTTTGTATGTGTCAGTCTGGATGTCGGTCTGTCTATGTATTTTTTACGTCTGTCTGCTTGTCCATGTGGCTTCCTGTCTATGTGTCTGTCTATATGTCTGTCTGCCTGTCTGTCTGTCTATATATTCATGTGTGTGTCTGCCTATGTCTTTCTGTCCATGTGGCTTTCTGTTTGTCCATATGTCTGCCTGTGACATTTGTGTCAAATCAGCCTATTTGTCTGTACATCCATCTATTTGTCTTCTGTCAATGTGCCAGTTTGTCTGTCCATATGTCTGACTCTCTATGTTTGTCTGACTCTCTATATTTGTCTTCTGTACTTGCCTGTCTATCTATCTACCCTTTAAACTACTTTTAATACATCTGTCCATCTCTCTGCCCATCCATGCAGACATGTGTGAGTCTCTGTTTATCTATTCCCTTCATTCTGTCTGTGTGTCTATCCATGTCTCCATCTGTCTATTAACATCATTTATCTGTCTGTCTGCATATCCGCCTTTCTCTCGATCAGTCAGTGGCTCTAAGTCCTGGTGTCTGTCCCTACAGGAAGTGGATTTGGTTATTGTCTGAGTTCAGCAGAAAAGCAAAAGCAGGCTCTTACTCGTCCTCCAGCAGCGGGTAATAGGCCTCTCCTGATACATCCTTCAGCCTCTGTGACACGGAAATCAGTAAAAATCAAGTCTCTGGACATTCACTTAAACACTCCAAATTAACTTGCGCGCACACACACACACACACACACACTTACATTTTTAAGCTGACCCAGCGAGAGTGTGACAGTGGTGTCATCTAGCAAGAAACTTCTGTCTCTGCCCTGGCCAAATGTCTCTCCATCTTCTAAAATAAAACTGCAGAGAACAAAAAAATGTGTGTGTGTGTGTGTGTGTGAGAGAGAGAGAGAGAGAGAAGAGGAAAAATAGCTGAGCTAGCCATGGAGCCATCACTTTATAACTGCTGGAACACTTACTTTTATTTGTAATTGCATTAAAAGTTTCATCCATAACTATGTCACAGTTTAATTCTCTACATAATTCACTTGCAGTGTAGGAGTCTATATACACTCAGTGCCAGGAAAAAGTATGTGAACCTTTTGGAATTTCTTGCATAAAATGTGATCTGATCTTCATCTCAGATATAAGGTGCACTGACAAATGTTCCTAAAATAATAACACACACACACACACACACACACACACACACACACAAAAACCTTCTGATCTTATTCTATATTTCCTGTATGTCTTTCTCAGTCTCCCACATGGTTTTGGTCCGCTCTTCTTTACAGCACTGCTTCAGTTTGTTGAGGTTTCCGAGCGTTGACTTGTACGCAGATCTCTTAAGGTTCCTCCACATCAGTTCAGTTGGGTTGAGGTCTGGACTTTGATTCGGCCGTTCCAAAAACTTTTTCATCCATTCTGCTGTAGAGTTACTGCTGTGCTTCAGATCATTATCCTGTTCTATGACCTGATTTCGGTCAAGCTTTAGCTGTGGGTCAAGACGCCTCTCATTAACCTCTAGAACACTCTGGTACACAGAGGAGCTCAGGGTCGACTCAGTGACTGCAGGTGCCCAGGTCCTGTGGCTGCAAATACAAGCAATACATGGTGCTGGGAATGAAAGCCAAACAACTCCACGTTGGGCTCATCTGTCCTTAGGACATTGTTCCAAAAGCCTTGTGGTTTGTTCAGGTGCAGTGTTGCGAACCTCAGTCGTGCCTTGGAGTGCGAGTATAATTCGTTCTGGAAGCGGGCTCGTCTCGTGGAACACTTGCAAACCGCGTTACTCACAATCCGAGGTTCCACTGTAAGTTCTTCCAACCAAACTGTACTTATTCAGTCTTCTTCTGATTGTGCTGCGATGGTCTTTAACAGTCAACATGCTCAGTGAGGCCTGGAGGGTCTGAGATGTAGCTCTTGGGTTTTTTTTTTTGCACAGCCTGGCCTTGGGGTGAGTGTGCTGGGACGTCTACTCCTGGGAAGACTGGAAACTGTCTCGAATGCTTTCCATTTGTAAATAATCATTCTCACTGTAGAACGTTGAAGTCCAAATCGTTTGGAAATGGTTTTATAACCATATAACCGTGATGTGCAGAAACAGTTTCTTCTCTAACACCATTGGTTATGACTTTTCTCTCTTGGACTGAATGCTCCAGACCAACAAACTGCCAAAACTTCTGCTGTTATAGAGGTCTACACACCTGCTGATGATCAGTTAATCAAGGGCTGATGATCAGCAGGACCTGGCTACAACTTACCCTCTTAACTCCTGTGGAAGCCGTAAGGGGGTACTTAGTATTGCCCACATGGTATTTGTTTGGCTTCATGTGTTATATATAAATTATATAATTCTTATTTTTATCTATGCAGCCCAGCTGAGCACACAATTGATCAACGATGTTTTTCTTCCCCCCAAAAAAGAACTGAAGGACTATAGCCTTAGCATTGTATCTGCAGTCAGAAAGTGTGTGTGTGTGTGTGTGTGTGTGTGTGTGTGTGTGTGTGTGTGTGTGTGTGTGTGTGTGTGTACGTACTTTGGCAGGGTGCAGACTGGAGGTTTGGACTGGATGATGCCTTTGTTTGTGAGCTCTTTCTCCAAGTCCCCTCCTGCCAGACACCACAGGTGATAAACTTCATCCACAGATCTCTCAGGCAGGAAGTCTTCTCCATCCACTGCACACACAACACACACACACACTACATTTAAACAACAATACAACACAACAACACCACTCTCTCACACTCTGAGTCCTGGAATATGGGAAGAAGAAACCCTCCATAGATGTGATGTGCTGGTGATTCAGTACATTCAGGTGGTCATGTGACTTCATTTTATCTCCACATAACGTTGCTGAGTCTCGACCTGAGCGACTGAAGCGACCCCAGATCATAACACTGTGTCTCCAGAGGCTTGTACAGTGGACACTATGCATGATGGGAGCATCGCTTCATTACAGCGCTTCCCTTCTTACCCTGACCACGCCCATCACTCTGGAATAGACTCCAAAGTCTAGTCTTTATTCGAACTAGCTCTCAAACTGAAGCCCTTTTTCTGATGAGTCTCACTTAAACATGGCTTTCTTAAGGCTACACAGCTGTACTGGACTGTTCTTAACCCAGTCATTACGGCAAATCTCCTTGCTTGAAGCAGGCCAACAATTTGATCCTTCTGAACTTTCAACAACAAATTTAATCCTTTCTTTCTAGGCCAATCAGTGTTTTTAGATTAGCTATAAACAGTTCCCTCTCTTTTTTCATTCTTTCTCCATGTTACAAAAAACTTCTGTTGTGTAAAAAAGATTCAAAGAAAGACTTTAGAAGAGCCCCAAAAAGCATAAAATCTAAAATCATGTAGTTCTTATAAATATAAATAACTGAATAGTAATAAATCAAGGCCTTTATTATAGAAACAAGCTGCCACACTACAGAATGAGGTCGGTATTATCTCCAGTCTAAAGAATGAGATGAGTTTTAGACCTGTGCAGAGTTCGCTGATGTCGTCGGGCAGCTGGAGGTGAGCGCAGCGCAGTGAGGACGAGAACAGACACACCGGACTCTCGTACGGGATGTGGAGGCGGGAGATCGTCTCAAAGACCGCATCCTCCAGGAGCCGTGATGGAGTCGCTCTACACACACGCACACACAGGCTTCATCAAGCTTTGTTGTTTTTTTATAGTTAGATTATGTGAATATGCCACACGTCACTACAGAACAAGCGCATTAGATTTCAAGATGATGCAAATTAAAGGCTGCTGTTCCAGAAAATTTCATAAACACTTTTTTACAATGTACTGTTATGGAAAAATAGTCAACTTTAGTTTGGTAACGGTAACTTTGCTTCATGTCAGGCTGCATTACATTACATCACTCCTTCACTGATTAGTTTATTGTTTTTAGCCTCGAGCTGAGTGTTTTTAATATTTAATTAAACCGTTCCAATAAAATCAGCGGAGCTATAAAATCTGCTAATGTACAGAAACAGTGAAGACGCGGGCTTGGATCGCTCCGAACCTCGCGTCACATCTGGCGCCCACGGCCGCCCTTTTTTAGTCCTCGCCTCGGAGCGGAATGTTCTTTCTCCAGGAAATGATGGACTGTGTCAGGCGGCTTACCGTTTCGAAGGCAGAAAAGTCAGGCATTTCCTCAATAACAGCAGCACATCGTCAGGAAGCTCCTGGAGCACACATGGACGCTAATTAGCAACAGACTTATCATGAACACACGCCAGAAAGGAAGGAGACATCTAGTGGACGTTTATTGTAGAAAAGAAAAACAAAGAAATGGAAGTGATGATCTGGATCGGTGAAGCCACGAGCATCGATTAACGCTCACCTTGATGACGTCCAGGCATCCGTGTTCCTCGGCGAGCACCGTCACGATGTCATCCATGCAACCTGCGGGGAGACTCGAAGCTGTTTATGCTGAAAGACTCAGGGATACAACAACCAGATTGTTCAATCACCAGTTTTTTTTAGATTCTCAGCTTTCGGTACGATTCTAAACCAACTTGAGCATACAGGATGCCAAGCTGCCTGCCAACGTGCAGGATTATAGAGCAACTGCAACATTTTAACAAAAATACACTGTCTGGCCTGAAATGCTCGTACTTTTCTTTATTAAAACACAGCTCTGTTTTTTTATTTAGAATTTTTACCATAGACCTTCACCAAGTTCACCTTCTCCTTAGTTGTTTTCTTTGCTTGACGCAACCCAATAATTTCACCCTTTCTGAAATGGTGATTTATTTATTTTTTTTTTTTTGCCAGGCAGTGTATATATTAAAACTTTATATAAAGAAAAGGTTAACATTTTATATTAGTATTAACAATATCATAAAGGATCATTTTCCCTTCATAAACAGTTTCATTTTAAAGATGTCAGATGGTAAGTGTATGACTTTTAAAGTTACTTTGAATTTGTAAACACTTTTTAAATAACACTCAACAATTTGAGACAAACACATTTTAAGAATCTCATTTCAGTGAGAAACCTGAATATGGCCCGAATTGTGTGTGTGTGTGTGTGTGTGTGTGTGTGTGTGTGTGTGAGCTTACCTAAGGTGGTGATGAACTTTAATCTTTCGCTAATTTCAATGTTCTGTAAAACCTGCCTGCCCTGTTAGGAACAAATGAAAAATGAGTAATAATAATAATAATAATAATAATAATAACAATATTAATAATTGAAGAACACATCTAGTACACTTATAAAAAGAAAAGTGTTTGGTATGAGGGGCGTTCAAGTCAAACCGGGACCTTTGATGAAATTTCTGCTGAAGGAAGGTGTAACCCTGGCCGAGGTGGCTCGGAGCTCACTGTAGTCGTTCCCCTGAACATTCAGGTACAACATTCAAAACTTTCTATCTTGATGGTGTCCAAGCACTGGTGAAACACTCGGACAAGTGCATTAGTGTAGCAGCGGATTATATAGAGAAATAAAGGGAGTTTTATAACTCTTAGAACTGTGTTCTGTTATTTTGCACTTTTTCAAGTCAAAGTCCTGCTTTGACTTGAACACCCCAGGCAAATGTAAAGAACTTTGTAACAATTTTACAAAAAAAAAAAAAACATCTTGAAACCACGGCTACAGCTGAGAAAACTAATGAAATCAAGAAAAGAGAAAAAAAAAAAATTCTTACGGCACAAAGCTCAAACAGGAGCATCCCCAGAGACCACACATCAGTCTTCGGCCCTGAGGGGAGAGGGACGTGGCTGAGTGAGGGATCAGTGGAATGGAACATGCCCTGGGCGATAACCTCCGGAGCAAGATAAGATGGATACCTGATGACACAGAGACAGAGAGAGAGAGAGAGAGAGAAAGAGAGAGAGAGGATTATTCAATCCCTTTAAAGGAATACTCCAGTATTTTTTATTTATTTAGGTTTTGTTGTTTTTTTTTTTTTTTTATCTCCATGCACTACATCTGTTTCATATCTGTGATTAAGATCAATAAAAAGCCTCCGAGTGTCTCAGTGGTAAAGTTCTCGCCCCATCATCTGGAGATCGCGAGTTCGATTCCCGGGTGACGCTGTAACCTCTTGAGACCGGCGGTCTAGAGAGAGCTGATTGGCCGAGCTCTCTCAGAGGGGAGGCATGAGAGGTACTTAGTGCTCCCACATTAATCACGGCTCTACAGCCAATCAGGGGCGTCCGTGAGCTCACGCAAGCGGAAGGAGAGGATAGCGAGTGCATTTACTGCAATTAAATGTTTGCGATAACTGGCATCAAGTCTTTCACACCACTGTGGAGGAATTTTGGCCCGCTCTTCTTTGCAGAATTGTTTTCATTTGGCCACATTGAACAAAAATAAATAAATCAGGACTCGCAGCGCTGTAAATAATTCATATACTGTGCTGTAAAGTGTACGTTTTGTACTGTTACTGCTTCTTACTAGAAGTAAAATAAAAACACTGGACAGGACAAGCCCACACACTTCTTTCTTGCTCATGTCCAATAGTGAAATCTCTCACTTCGGGATTCTGTAAAACATTTCCTTTGTTTGAAAAAGAATCATTTGATGCATTCAGGGCTGCATCTGTTTAATTTTCAGACGAGGTCCACTAGTAAAAGAGCGAAATTCCGCTAATAATGATGACGCTGAAGAGCACTTTGTCTAACTTGTGCCACATGCTGCTAATCCATCACACAATATCTCAATGTTCAACACACACCGCAACGATGCTGGCGATGCTGCACAGGGAGGCGGGATGCTTGTGTGGCGCTTGTGGTTCTAAGATCAGTTCTGTCCTACTTGCAAGCCTGCATGTGGACAAATGTCCTTTAAAGTTTTGGCAAGTTTGAAGTCTTCCCTGCCAAACGCTCTGTTCCTCGAACTCGTAAAAGATTCGCAAAAACGTGGCAGCCAGATGTTCTTACCCAGACTGCGGGACAATGTTTTAGCAACATGGTCCTTTTAAATATGAAGAGTTCTGAATATAGTGTTAAAAGGTTGTGAAAAATATGAAATCGTCGCGATATAAGATTTACAGCCACACAGATTTTTCTGGCGCTGGTTTTTAACATCACATCAAACTTTAAAGGAAATGTATTCGTAAAGCATAAAAGTGTTTAAATTATTAAATAATTATTTAAATAATCATGAAAAAATATATTGTATCTGAAAGAATCCAAAAGAATTTGTCATTTTGTCCAAGAAAAAAACAAAAACAATCTAAACATCAGTAAAGACACCTGAAGTGGCAACACAAGCATCTACACTGTAAATAAATCTAACTTTTATGAATATGCAGATTGTAATTGCATACTGGAATTCGATTGGCTAGTATATTATATATAAATAAACATACACACACACACACAGTCAGCCAAAACAATGTATACACACTTCAGGAAAAGAAAAACTTACTTTTATTTAAATTTATTGCTATATTTTGAGATGAACTAATGATTTTTTTTAAGGTAAATATAAAACATTAGGTAAAAAGAAAAAAAATATATATATAAAAATATATAGGTCAAAAAATATATATTACTATATTATATTATATTATATTATAATTATTTGTAATTATTATTAATTATGTTTAATTATTAATTATTTTTTATTATTATTAATAATCATTATTTATTATTATTATTTAATTAGTAATAATAATTATTACTTTTTTTATGTAACTTTATTGTTCTAGTGGCAGATAATTTTGCTAGTGTTAGAAGGACAAGTTTCTGCCAATAGAGTAAGAAATGTAGGTTAAAAAGAAAAACGGTAAACTTTGTCTAGCTACGGTCTTAATAACCTTATTTTTGGGATATTTTTTACTAGAATGTGACTAGATTTGAGATATTTTTCACTTTGTCACTTTTTGCAGTGTACTCTGTATTTTAAGGTAAACAAAATTCAGCACAACCGCTGCAGTGTCCGGAAAATTCTAATCACAGAACATGCTAATTCTTCAGAAGAATACATTAGCCTCTTACTGTACACACTGCGATACGTTTCCACAATGAAATATATAAATGCAAAATTTACATTTAAAAGTAAAAGTCTCCCTGAGACAACACGAGGAAGAAACCTTACTGAAAGCAGACTCACAAGGGAACGAACGCATCCTCGGCGAGTGTAATGATGAATAATTCCACTCCTGCACGTGTTATACGGTCCAACACTGCAAACTTATAACCAGGAAACTCATTACAGCTGTAACATCTAGTCTGTTTGTTGCAGTTATAAGATATTCAATGTAGAAGTGGATTAACAATAACCTTGGATTCAGATGAACAGTCGGCCAGAACATGGTGAATTTTCAGCAGACAGGATCATATAACAGCATTTTTCACATTACTTAATGTTTCTTATATCCTGATCCGGGCTTCGTTTTTAGTAAATACACATACACATTTATATTTTTATCAGATCAAAAGAAGCACATTTGCTAAATACACTTTCACACCCTTTTATGTTTTAGTGTCTGTAACTTTTTTGATTTCAAATCTTAACCGTCATTCAGATGAAACTTGGCCAAGTTAGATTTCACATGAAAAGACATGAATCTGAAAAAGTGTATTATTATAAAACGATAAAATGTTAAGATGTTGCAACATGAATTTGACACGGTTACGGACACTACAGATTTGTTGTGGGGAAAAAAATGGCACACTTTTTACAGGTCATATTCTTCTAGAAGCTCACACCAATTTTAGTATCGGTCACTTCCACGTTGCATAAACTTCAGAAGAAGCTTCTTTGTCCGCACACATCTTCTGAACTATATGTAAAACATAAAAATAATGAAATCAGCACCGTTCCTGACTTCAGTAAAGCGTGACGTCAACAAACAAAATCAAAAGTGATTATAATCTTAATCTAATCTTTTTTTTTTTGGTTTGAATAAATTAGAAGGAAAAAAAAATCAAGCGAGACAGACAGGCGCTGTCTGGAATATCCGCATACCGTCCAAAAAAAAAAAAAAAAAACCCATTTCATTCACAGAGAACAGAACTTTCCTGACTCCACATGAGCCAACTCATATTGTTCACATAACCGGCCGGCGCAGTGAATCACTGCTGCAGCATCAAAGTTTGGAGGCAGATAAGTTTTATTTAATTTTCGAGACAGATGTTGCTGTGCAAAAGCCAATCGACAAGAACATGCCAGGTCAGAAGGGTACGTTCTCCATGTTCATCATCGCGCTCTCTTAAAATACAAAAAAAAAATTTTTTAAAAGCCAGCCGGATATTAGGACGCGGCGGGCCCCTGGCGAGCAGGGAGGCCGGGGCCTTACGCTTATTTATGACTGAAGTTCCTTTGATATCCGAGACCTGGTTTTGATCAGAATGAAGATGGACCGTGATGACATACATCTCATATTAGCTCATCTTGTTTCATTATGGGAGCGCCGCACTTTTTCATTGATCTTCTCTTTCATGAGACGACGACGCTCGAGATCAGAGCCGCGATGCGTCTACGGCGGGATTGTAAAGATTCCCCTCGAGCTTTTTTTTTTTTTTCCTGCTTTTTCTTTACATAATGGGAATGTGAACAGGATTTGATCTGCTTCCCTAAAGAGCTGAGAAGGATTGATTTGAGAAGAATAAGTAATGGGTGTGGGACGTGTGGACAAGCCTTAGAAGGAGGAGGAAAAAGAAGAGAAGTGAAGAGAAGAGAAGAGAAGAGAAGAGAAAAGCACTCACCCGATAGGGAAGTCCACATCTGCTCCGTGATCCGTCATGTAATAAAGACCGAACTTGGCCAGCTTAACTTTACCCTGTTTACAGAGTGAAGAGAGAGAAGATGCAGGCCAACCAAAACAACACACAAGCCATCAAAACACCCGGGCGCTAAAACATCTGGATTTTTCTATGATAACGGTTATTTATGTTAAACACCAGGTCTGCACGCTGTTCTCGTTCGCTTCCTTTAAACTATAATCACGGTGTTTCTCCAGCACTTTTGTCTTTTATTCTGTGCGTAAACCTTAAGGGTTCAAACACGAGGCGGTGACGAGGTCCGAGTTTCCTCTCAAGGATTTTGATCAAACGATATACGGTCAACTAGTACACTGTATACAAACCCACAGCAATGGAGTGTGAATGCTGCGTATTCTTGTGAAGAAAAATAAAAACAAAGAAAACAACATTGCACAAAATTATTCGACACTTTTGAACCAATGAGATACAGAACTGTGATGTACAGTAGACTTGAATAACGTCTTCATTTCCTTCCTGGTGTCTACCGTCTCCTCATCATCCCGTCTCCTCTCAGTTCTCCCTGATATTCGTCTCGTCTCTTTCTTCTTCACATCTGCGTACGAACCGTGCCGGACGTCGCAGACACGGAGGGTCATGGAGAGAAGTGCTCGGTCCTTTCCTTTAATTCCTCGCTGTAGATTAGATTTTTCTCCAGGTTTGGTCCGATGTTTAAGATTCACTGACATCAGACATTATGTCATGTGTGTTTACGTGGACGAGTCTTTTCACTTCATCTTTGACTAAATGTCTACAATCTTTTACTGTATATACATTTATTTATTACTTCTCTTTCTATAATATTCTGTTTGTTTTTTTTACTCTCTACTCCTGTTATTATCTTGTGCCTTATCTCCAAGATTTGGTAACATGAATGTAAATATTTGTCATGCCAATAAAGCACCTTTAAATCTTGAATCCTGAGTTTACTGATCAGCTCGTCACATCACATAGCTGTCGACCTCACGTGGGACGAACATGTGCAGAGAGTGAAGAATAGATGTATTGTGATGAGAGAGAAATGAGCGGATCAAGTCTTTACATTATTAATATCTTCCTATTAAATAAATTATGAATAGGTTTACGCGCCATTCTCATTCCGATCAGGTCATGTTCCCATGAGATGTTTGCATGGTGTGTTTTTGATTATAATTAGGAGGAGCTGAAAGCTTATGATTTCTGCACTTTTTTTTAATTATTTATAAGATCAAAAACTTTGGACTAAAATTCAGGTTGTACACATGGACAGATAGGGTGCCATTACTTTACAAACCCAAAATTCCTCCAGTTTTTCCTGTTCAAACTAGATGGTCAATTTTGGCCAGGTCTCATGAGCATTATGGAAAAAATTGTTATATTTATATATATATATAATAAAAATGCAGCGGTTTGAGTTTTGCTCTGGGCTCATGCTGAACCCCTTTGTGGTCTGATCACATTAGATCCGAGCTCATTTGTGGTCTGATCAGAAAGTGTCACATCGAGCAGCTCAGAAATCTCTCCTACTGTGGAATAAATCAGGAGTTAAACTCTTTAAAACCAGATCTGAATGTGCTCTATTAAAAATGACTGGGGTTTTACAGTGAGTCAGCAAAAACCTGCCTCGGTTCCTAATCTAACGGGTCACACTCGAACCTCCTCACACCCTCTTATCAACATGTCCAGACGGGGCTCCTCTCTACAATTCTACAGAAGCAATCCTCTAGCAACAACGGTTCCCGAGATATCCGTCTCAGGATCAGAGCTCTGACGTTCCCGTCCCGTGAGGGATGGTGTACCGTACACACCCTGGACTAAAAGCTCATACACACGCTTACAGACCTCACGCAGACACGTGACTACCATGACGTCAGGCACGACACGGGAGAGCGGAGGCACTATCCAAGCGACATCTTCTGTTCTGAGGATTATTCTCATATGCGGGATCAAGCAATCATTTTCATTTATACAGGAAGTCCCTGACCTACGAACAATTTCCTTATGTTAGAAGCTGGTCAGCTCGAAACACAGCACGGACGGTTCGGCGGTGATTTGGAACGACTTCCGAGCTATTAATAAGGAATCAAAGTGTTTTTTGGTTTTTTTTATAAAATAACGTTATTAGATGTTTTCTTGCTGAAGGTGCTACTGTGACGGTTCTGTATGTGGGTTTTGGCACGGGAAATCATATTATATAATCAAATCATATTACGACCCTTTTGTTGTACGGAAGTGGGCGGGGACATGGCGGACATGGCATTGTGAGGTCAGAAGGTCTAAATCTTGGGATGTGTGTGGGGTACGGATGAGCCGTTTTGCCCGGGAACAGCGGTGCACCATCCTTCAACCCCTACTTCACAATTTGTCCAGGTTAGCTATCCTCATTAGCTATTGGTCCTCTATTATCAGTAGAACATTATGGTCCTGTAGTTTTTCAGCTGAGTAGGCTATTATTAAACAGTCGGACTGATGAGATCTGAGAGGTGTTGGTGTGACGTCTACCTGACAGTCCAGGAGCACATTGTGAGGGCTGAGGGCTCGATGAACCAGACCGTGTCTGTTAATGAACACCAGTCCCTCCAACACCTCATAGGCAATCTGCAGGACCTGGTCTGGCCTAGAACACACACACACACACACACACACACACACACACACACACACACACACATCAGGCTTTTAAAAAAAGTTCAGGTTAAAATGTAACTTAGCCCTATAATTATCAATGACACGTCTGTGTCCATAATTAAGCAATATCACATGTGAGGGAGTGCTGTTGTACTGGAATAACAGGGTGCTGATATTCACTGATATTTCTATTTATTATCAACACATTATGATTTGTTTCTATTTAATCAGTTATTTTCCTTTCATGCCTGGCGGAACTAACTAACCGCGACTGGCCGAGCTGGCGAGCAAGAATTAGTGTAATTAACAGGAGGTGAAAGTAGTTTTAAACATTTCCTGGTACTCAGTAGGTACCAAGGGCCTTCTGTAGGCGACAGGTGAGGAGAATAAACCATGGAGGTGGTCTTCAGCCCTGAGAAACTCACCAGATTTACTGCATATTTAAACTTATTGCACTTCAGAATATCAGCTCCGTTAACTTCAGGGTTCTGGGGTTCGAATCCCAAATAGTGTTAAATGTAAAACTAGTGCACTATGTAGGGTGTACAATCCCTTGTTCCTCACACAGTAGTGCCTTTTGATCAGGGGTTAGAGAGGGATTTGGGATTCAGCCTCGTGTTAGACGCTAGTTAGCTTTGTAGCTAAGCGTTAATCGTGAACAGAACGATGCGGGCGGTTCAGAGGCGATTCAGAAGGACTTAGAAGTGATTAGTGCAGAGACGTGAGGCGTGTTGTTTAAGACGACATGACGTTATCAGATGTGTGTTGTTGCTGAAAGTGCTTCTGTGACTGGGTGAGAATGTGGGCGTGGTCAGGCAGCTGCTCTCTCCTCAGTACTGCGGACCGTACAGGGACATTCTCTGACTCTCTGACGCTTTAGAGAGACAAATGTTAGCGTACGCCAGGATATCTTTAAGAATTATTATGATCAGCAAGAAAAGCGTCTCGGAATGAAAAACGTGGCAGATCTTAATGTGGATGAGAGACAGCAGCAGGGATCCTCTACTGACAGCCGAAAACAGGAGGCGACAGCGGGCACTCGACTGGGGAACTGGAGCGCTGAAGAGCAAGAGGATGGATCAGGATTTTTCCTGAAGTTTTAAAACATTTCCAATGAGCGTATATAAAAATAAGTCTTAATTGCTGGAACTTTTTCTACTCTCCACATCAACAATGATTTTTATTTATTTTATTTTTTTTAGCCTGGAATGCAACAATATTTGAACAGGGAAAAAATGAGGCATAAAATACAGCAAAATTCAGCTGATTTAAATCTTTCCAAGTAGCTGTTCATTTACAAAAAATGTACCTCTTCTATTTCCATAATAATATTTCCTTTCCAAACTGTGATAGACGCCAAGACTAGATTTGATTTTGTTATACACGTGTGTGTTAACAATGAAGAAAGGTTTCTTGGAAGTACAATACGTGCAATGTGTGCAGGACACGAGCTGTAACTGATACCAGAGACACAAACAATCAGGTGTAAAGCTGAGAGTGTTATAAGTATGTGAACCCATTTCTCGCGAAGAGGTGGCGCCAGGGTGCGAAGTGCAAATATAATGCATAACGTGCTTTATATTTAATAATCAACCGTACTCGAGTTAGTCACGTGTAATACAGTATACTGTTTCCAAAAAGGCAAGCAATTAGTCTACAGTGACATTCCCTGACTCCGCTTTAGAGAAATTAATGTTAATGTATGCTAGGATATCTCTAAGAAGCACGTTATGATCAGCAAGAAAAAGGTTGAGATATTAATTACACATTTGAGTGAGAGAGATTTTTACTATGAAAAAGGTTTCAGTGGGCTAATACAAGCCATGTACTATTAATATTTAAGTACAGGAGATTTGAAGTTGAGCACTTTTGTACTTTTACGCAAGTACAGTGGAACCTCGGATTGCGAGTAACGCGGTTTACGAGTGTTCCGCAAAACGAGCAAAGATTTTTTTAAATTTTTGACTTGAAAAAAGAGCAAGTCTTGGTTTACGAGTGCAGAGTATCATGTATCACGCATGCGCTCTTGTTTTGACACTGAGCGTCACGTGATCACAACTGAGCCAAATATTTTTCTCTCTCTTGTGCTGCGGAATTGTGGGTAATCGTCTCCCCTGCTGGGTCTTAGTGCTCGTCTCTTAGTGGTATAATCAACATCTCCCTCTCTGTTTCAGCTGTTTCAGCATGACACACACACAATCTCTCGCCTTTACCCCCCGCTCCCCGGCACACACACACATACACTCTCTCTCTCTGCTTTACACAGAAAACTCAGCTCTGTCGCGATTCTTTTCAAAGGTAAAGTGCTGGTTCCTTCGTTTTTTTTTTCCCCTGATTTTCTCCCTAATTTAGTCGTGTCCAATTCCTCCCCGTCACTAGGGGGCTCCCACATTAAGGCTACTACTACCACTCAGCCGGGAGGGCCGAAGACTATCACGTGTTTCCTCCGAACCACGTGACGCCAGCCGACCGCATCTTTTCGAACTGCTCGCTCGCGCACCGTTGGGGGTGGCGTAACACACTCGGAGGACAGCGCTATCCGCTCCCTCCGTTGTGCGAGCTCACAGACGCCCCTGATTGGCTGTAGAGCCGTGATTAATGTGGGAGCACTAAGTACCTCTCATCCCTCCCCTCTGAGAGAGCTCGGCCAATCAGCTCTCTCTAGACCTCTGGCTGCGAGAGGTTACAGCACCACCCGGGATTCGAACTAGCGATCTCTGGGCGAGCGCTTTAACCACTGCGCCACTCGGAGGCCCCCGTTTTGTTTTTTTACTTTACAGCAGTGATTCCGTTAGTCTGCGCTCACGCGAGTGTCATTAGGGAGATTTATTTTTTTCCTTTTAAAACAGTGTTTCCGTTGTGTGTGTGTGTTTGTTGTGAAACTTAAAAAGCAAGGTGGGGGGAGGGAGGAGTAAGACGAGGTAAGGGGCTAATTCCACACACACACACACACACACACACACACACACACACACACACACACACACATACACAAATACACGGCGCCTGTCGGGAACACTTATCTGTCGGGATTTATTTTTACTTTTTTTAAAGGTAAAGTGCAGGTTAATTTGTTTTGTTTTTACTTCATATATTGTATTAATTATTTTTATGTATTTTTTTGGGCTGTGGAACGAATAATTTGAGTTTTCATTATTTCTTATGGGAAATTTTGATTTGGTTTATGAGTGTTTTGGAATATAAGCCCACTTCCAGAACAAATTATGCTTGTAATCCAAGGTTCCACTGTATGTGTATAATTGGAGGACTTCGACTTTTACTTCAGTTCTATTTCTACTTCGTCCTGTGTACATCATGAGCTGTGCAACTGGCGCTATTCTGACCACTGATGCGATTTCATCATGGACAGCAAATGTGAAATTCTACGTGAAACTGCCACATACATATTTCACATGATTCGGCAAGTTTACGGCGCTGTTGCGACAAGTCGTTGCTTGCATCGGCACGCATGCTTGCATCGTGGAAGAACGTCACTGGAAGACGACGAGAGTGCAGGAAGATCTTCGACGAACTCAACCCCTGAAAATGTCGAAACAGTTCAGCGGCTTGTGCGTGATGATCATCGGAGAACAATCCACAACATCGCTGCCATCGTCAGTGAGTCATACGGAACGGTCCAGACGATCCTCACGTGTGATTTGAACATGCGCCGTGTCGCTGCTGAATACGGAACACCGCGTTAAAGTCTGCCAAGAACTCTGTCAGCGTGCCGTGATGAAACTTGAATGTACAGGTACGAGCCTGACATGAAGCACCAGTCTTCAGGGTGGAAGAACCCATCATCACCATGGCCGATAAAGGCGAGGCAGGTCCGCAGCTCGACCGAATGCATGCTTATCGTCGTTTTTGACAATTTTGTCATCGTGCATCGAGACTTCGTCCTCAGGGACAGCTGGAACAGGAGCCGTTACTCTGAAAGAGTTTTCCTCTTTAAAACGGCTTCACCTCCTTACACATACTCACTCCTATACTCACCGCACTTTCGCATGAGAGACGGAGCTGTTAAAATATCCACTTATTGAGAAATATAATTTCCTGCAAAAAATATTTAACGGTTTTTAAACATAAAATGAAAAAGACTTGAGTGCAGCTGAAATGAAGAAAGCAAGTGTAAAGCTAATTTCCTGAAATGTGGATCCTTAAACCACCTGTTTTATATCGCGAGTCCTGAAACACAGACCAGACAGGCAAACAACCTTATCTCTTCTGATTATCTGCGTCCAAACATCTGACTTTTTTTCCCCACCCGCGACCATAACCCTTTACCGAGCGACATCACGAATGATTACGGTTTACGCGGCTGATCCCCGCTGTCACACCGCCACACATCTGCCGCGCTTCATCTCGTCACGACCACAGGTTGTCCGCAGGTCCCGGGTGTCACACGGCGTTTATCATCACCGAACGATTCCAGATGCTCCTGGCAGCGTGACTCGGAGTCTTTATCACTTCAGTGGCCCGCACATTGTCTCGAGCACCAACGCTCACAGAGTTCACAGAGAGATGTTGAACAAATTGCTTTCAAACCTTCCTGAGCAAACCCTCCGAGCAGCCTCGGAACAACGGGCCGAGATCAACTCACCGTGCAACAAAATGAGACGGAACAGAGGACATTAATTAGACAGCGCTACAGCACTCTAAATAATGGACATGTTCACAAAGCAGCTTTATAGCAACAAAAAATATCTACATTATCTTCTGTTAATCTTCCTCTATAAAGTCTGTTTAAAGCTGTTACTACAGAGAGCACGATGTATTAGAATGGGTTTAATATCAGATGTGTAATTATTTTCATTATTTTCTATTTCCACCAACTTTTACTCCTTTACGTTTCATAAATAAAATGTGTCCCTTCACTCTGATGCGTTTCCCCTCAGCATCTACGTAACTCGTAAACTCTGGAACCCAAAGTCAAACTAAAAACATCTTTATTCAGGAAAGAGGATGTGCAATCTTGTATTAGTCCATCAATTTTGAAATATTAGTTTTTATTGTTTTATTATTATTATTATTATTATTATATAAATTTTTTATCTCCTGCTACATGTCCTATCTGTGTCTTGTATTATTTAATTTTACAATTTAAGTCCACATTTGGCATTTTGCACTTTGTTCAGATCTTTCTTTAGGAACTACGTGGTAGTGGAGAGGTGTTATATAAATAAGGATTGATTGATTGATTTTTTTTTTCGTGGAAATAATTCTAAATGTAATGTTAAAGGTTTGGGATCTGTGATATAAAGAAGCCACAATAAAGTGATTTTATATGTTGTTGTTTTTTTTATTGTCAACTTTACGGTTTAAGGATCTTTACCATACCTTCATCGTCCATTTACACACACACACCTGAAAGTCCACCACGACTCACTGCGTATGAGAATAATCAGCAGAACACATCTCGCGGTTGCGGGGTTACTCTCATATCTGTGTGACAAAGACTCAGGAATCTTTCTTCTTTTAGAATGTAACGTGTCTGCTAAACGTCTGTAGAAATATGACTGGTTTATAGTCACAGTGCATTATGATGAATTATCACATAATATCAGTGAATTAGTCATCTTCTCCCCTTTGCTGTTCTACTACTTAATGATTTCCAGTTGAGCAAATAGTGAGTGAATATGAGGGAATATTTACAAACCTGTGCTGGACATTAATCTACGTAAATATGAATTTAAATGTTTAATCATTAAACTCTGGACAGTTTATTTCATTATTCCTGATTTTTTAGAGTGAATTCTGTAAGCAGTAAAACTGCTGTGAACAGATTTCACCAGCAGGGGGCAAAGTGAGAACACGTCAGGGCTCCGAGACTCAAAGTGTCTATAACGAAGGGCGGCAATAATTTATATATTATTACAGAATAAATATGAACAGAACCAGAGATTAGATGCGCTGAATGTGCACTTTGCGCTGGTGGTTTACCTGATGGGTTCGTCTCGTTTCAGGAGGTGTGTGAGGCTGCGCTCGTAGTGTTCAGCTACAACCACCAGTCTCTCTGCACACGCCGTCGGGGGGAAAAAACAATAGTTCAATAGAATGCAGTAGAAAAAGTATTCGCCCCTTCTAATTTTGGGGGAGAAAATAGGAAATAAAAAATGTATATAAAATACAAACTATCAGGTAAAAAACATGTGGTTTAATAGAACAATGATTTATCTTCATCAAATAAACACACCCGGGCGTGACTACCGCCAGTCCTGTGTAATCTAAACATCACTTAATAAATGCTTTCCATAAACAGTGCTGTGAAAAAGTATTTGCCCCTTTGTTTTGTTTTTTTGCATATTTGGCACACTGAAATGATGGAGATCATCAAACAAATTTTACTATTACACAAAGATAACCAGAGTAAATACAAAATGCAGTTTTTAAATGATGACTTCATTTATTAAGGGAAAAAAAATCTGCCTGGCCCTGTGTGAAAAAACAAAGAAACTGGTGGCAAAAACAGCATGCGTGGGAGAGTTTCAAGAGGAAAGACACCGCTGACCAAAAATAAAACAGAGGCTCGTTTCACATTTGACAAAAAACATCTTGATTATCCCCAAGACTATTAGGTAAATATTCTGTGGACTGATGAGACAAAAGTTGAACTTTTTGGAAGGTGTGTGATTAAAAACTAACACAGTGTTCCATAAAAAGATCAATATCGTACCAACAGTGAGACATGGTGGTGGTATGGTGATGGTCTCGGCCTTTACAGCTTCAGGACCTGGACGACTCGCTGTAACTGATGGAACCATGAATCCTGCGCTTTACCAGAAACTCCTGACAGCAGGACAACGATCAGAAACCCACCAGCAAGTCCACCGCAAAAATAGGAGGCTCAAAAAAAAAAGAAAAAAAAAAAAAGAAGGTTTAGTAGGCCTCCAAGTGGTGCAGCGCTCGCCCTATTATCCGGAGATCGCGAGTTTGATTCCCGGGTGGTGCTGTAACCTCTCGCAGCCGGAGGTTTAGAGAGAGCTGATTGGCCGAGCTCTCTCGGGGGGGAGGGATGAGAGGTACTTAGTGCTCCTCCCACATTAATCATGGAGGGAGCGGTTAGCGCTGTCCTCCTGGTTCGGAGAAAACACGTGATAATCTTCGGCCCTCCCGGCTGAGTGGTAGTAGTAGTAGTAGCCTTAATGTGGAGCCCCCTAGTGGCGGGGAGGAATTGGACACGACTAAATTAGGGAGAAAATCTGGGAAAAATCAAAAAAAAAAAAAAAAAAAGAAGGTTTTGGTGTGCCCTAATCAAACTCCAGACTTAAATCCGATTGATATCCTGAAACAGGCCAATCGTGGACGAAAACCCTCCAACGTGGCTGAAGTGAAAATTCTGTAAAGAAGAGCCAAAATTCCTCCACAGCGAAGTGAAAGACTCAGTGCCAGTCATCACAAACACTTGAAGGGTGGCACAACCAGTTACTAGGTTTAGGAGGCAATTACTTTCTCACAAAGGGCCAGGCGTTTTTTTCCCTTAATAAATGAACTCATAAGATAAAAACCTGCATGTTGTATTTAAATATCACGCACTGTATAGAGTGTATATATTGAACTGGGACGTTTATAAACTGGTGACACTAAACAGAATCACAGTACAGAACCGGGTGTGGTGATGACATCGCTCCGGGACGTCCCTGGTGATTCACATCGCTGGAGTTTTACTGTCACAGCCCTTCACTACAGACATAAGATGAGGACGTTTATTAAAGAGGACTGAGTATGAATGTGTGTACCGTGTTTTCCTCGAGAGATGTCGATGTACTGACACAGCCTGGGGTGCGTGAGGGTCTTGAGGATCTGGAAGCGGCCCAGGATCTTGATGGAGTTGGGGGTCAGGGGGAGACCGTTACTGCCGCACACGTCGTGAGGGAGCGGAGAGGCGAAAAAGGTGAACGCCCCGAGCTCGGCGTCTCTCAGGGGCTGCATGGTGTCTCTCTCTCTCTCTCTCTCACACACACACACACACACACACACACACACACACACACACACACAGTCTCTCTGACAGTCACCGCCTCGGCTCAGGGGCTGCACACTGCTCATGGAGAGAGAAATATCACACAAACAGGTCAACACTACATCTAATAAACAACAATAACAACAATAATAACAACAACAACAATAATAACAATAGCACACAGTGCAGATTAACACACTACACTAACAGCATGACAGAGCATAGATGTGAAAAAGACATTTCTCAGGAGAATGCACAAATGCTCCAATGTCCAATTAACCAATTATAAACTTTACTCGTTAACTCATTAAGCACATTTCATTCAATTAAGAGAAGGACTCGCTCGCGACACCGGCACCGCTACAAACACATTTATTCCACAAAACGATTAAAGCCACAATAAACTCCCCCGCGTCCATACCGAGTCCGTGTCACTGCGGCACTTTCTCCATAATCACTCCGAATCCACTGGACTCTCCGCGGATCTCTTACACTCAGATCACTTCCGGAGTCCGGGGATAAACAGAGAGGAAGATCACGTGGGTGACGTCATCATTCAGCGACGACGGTTAGGCACATTCAAAGTCCTGAAGAAAATCTCTGTATATAATCGATGTAAGATCATAAAAAATACAAATATATCTATTTTTAATGTTATTTGTTAATTTTAGATTATTATTATTATTATTATTATTATTGCAGTTGTGCCTGATTTGCAAAACATTACTAGCAC
Organism: Clarias fuscus; assembly: GCA_030347435.1. Lineage (NCBI taxonomy): Eukaryota > Metazoa > Chordata > Actinopteri > Siluriformes > Clariidae > Clarias > Clarias fuscus. Next base: position 1,392,481 of record CM059211.1, read on the forward strand.
GTGATGGCATTAATATGACATACTGTTTATAAATGTATTTAGTTCATAAGGGAAAAAACAAAAAAATGTTTTAGGGCTAACTATATTGTATATATCCGTTAAAACATATATTTTCCTCTGTGTGTATACTGAAAGTGAAATTGTATAGTAATAAATATACAAGTTCTGAGCACATATCTGAAGGTGTGGAGTGATTTATATAATATATGTTTCCTTTCTTTTGATTTTCCTTTCTTTTCTTTTTTTAGTAATACCAAAAATTATAATTACAACATAAGTTCAAGGATAAGTACAAACTTCAGTAACAGAACAAAAAAAACAACAACACGTAGATAGATAGATAGATAGATAGATAGATAGATAGATAGATAGATAGATAGATACTCTATTATTCCCAGAAAATGTCCAACATCCAGTAGTAAGGACTGTAACATAATAGACAACAAACATGTAAGTGCAATTACAGATTGTCAATAATGTCTAGTGGTGGAAATAACCTGGAAGACGACCATACTACAACAGAAATGAATAAAATAAAAATATATCTAACAAAATATACATATTTAATGCTAAATTAATTTCTATATGTTATATATTAATATTTATTTTTATATTATGATTCCAATATGATAATATGATTAATATTATAAAATATAAAATATTCATCATACTATTTTTCATACTAGTACTACACATTCTCCTGAAGTGTGTTTTGGTTGACTCTGTAGAGAGAGAGAGAGAGAGAGAAATTCTTATATGCTAATATCGATGAGTGACGATGAATAATATTGAACAAACTCCACAAAATTGAGATGTGCAGTGCATTGTAGGAGTGAGTATGTTCTACAGGATAGCAATTTTTATATAGGATTTGTGGAGTTAAATATATTGTTTAAAAATTACAAAATATAATTAGCCTTTAAAATGATAGTTTAATTAGTGATTTAGAATATGTACATTCAAGAATGTAGAATTTAGCCATTAAAAACATAAAAGTTGATATTGTATTTAAATGATTTGATACTGTGACAGAAAAATAAATAATACCTAAATATATAATTTTAAAGTCGCCACCGAAAAGACTACAGCACACCACGAGTAACAAAAAGAGACGATAAATACATTATTTCTGTTAATATAAAATAAGTGCGTTATCATGCCGTGACATCTACATCATCATCCTGCGACACTGTAGCTGGTGAAACGCGACGGAAGCGTGTCTGCGCTATCTGCTTCGATTGCCCTTGTATGTAAGTGCTTTAACACGCGCCATTCTGTATGTTTAACTCTGTTTTTATTTTTATATGTTTGTAAACGCTATTAAAACACTTAGAACCCAGTTTTAATGCCGGGAAAGCGTTGCTGAGCTTTCGGTAGCGTTGCACTTGTTAGCCATGCTAGCGTTAGCCTCAGCGCCGGCTCTGTGGGCTTCGTCCCAAACGGCGTCATACTGTCTGAACCAGTGCACTACTGTCGTTTCGAAGTAGGAGCTCGTGCACCCTACGTAGTGCACTACTTTTTTGGCAGGAGGCTTATTCGGGACACGGCCTAAATTGCACCATTAGGCTCAGTTTTTTAAACTGAAAGCTTACTAACATTCGTGGAATTATTAATTTTAAGAAAGAGGAGTATGAGGCATTTTTGTAATTAACCTGTTTAATTTCCTCAAGTATGAACAAAAAGGTCGTAAAAACTCATAGGCTAATTAACCAGTATAGTGTACTCTTTTATGGGTTTATTTTATTTGTATTATAAGGTCCAAGCACTATGACATCAGCCTATGTGGTCATAAAGTATGAAGTACCCTATTGTTTTCCTAAGTGCCCTATAACACCCCCCCCCCCCCCCCCCCCCCCACACACACACACACACACACGGCATTTGGGGGTCTTAACATGCTCAAAAACTCAAGAAAATTGGCAGTCAGGTTGGAATCTGCTGCCATTAGGATGCCTGAGAGTCAGTCTCACACGAGATTTTGCCTCATACTTCATACACGCTTGCACATATGCACGTGAAACCAGATACACATTTAGAGCTCAGTGAGCCGAGCAACTTTCACATTGCATGTTCTGGGCGCAACTCAACAGAAAGTCAGTTATTTTATGTCATTTGCTAAAACGCACCCTATGGATTTTGATATACTCCTCCTAGAGAATTTATACGATCGCCACGAAACCGGGCAGATGTGATCTAAAGACACTGAGGAGGCAAAATTGCTGAGGGATTTTTGATATCTCCAACGGCTCAGCCGTGATGATGCCTCAAACTTATGCTAAAAAGTGTTTAATAACTTTCTGTGGGACATCATATTGAGTGACATCACGTTCAGTGACGACATAGTGGATGCTTTTTTTTTTTTTTTCCTTTCTTTTTTTTTTTTTCCTCCAGCATCCGGGGGTTTTGGAGTTCTTTTGGGACAGAAGAAGTTTCTTCTGGTAAAACGCGAAAACACTGTACTTGTTCATCTCAGACCCTAAAGGTCTCACTGAACATGTTAAACCTGAAAGTCCAGACATGGCAGCACAATTAGAAGACGACTGAAGATGATCATAAGTTCTTTATATATTTCTAGTTAGACAATTGTTTTGTGCTATAAGAATAATAATAAGAAGAAAAAGAAATAACTGATTTTTTTTCTGTAATTTAACAACTTTAACACTTCTTGAATCAATAACTTTCTATAGTTGTATAGATGTAAACATTTCCATCATTTCTACAGTTCTAATTTTAGCAGCAATAATAACTCAGTAGTTCCGTATATAACCTTAAATAGTTTCTATATTTCTACAGATGAAGCTCTTTCTAACTATCAATCAACAGTAATTTTTAAATTTCCATCATTTCCACAGTTGTGTATTTGCACATCTTTTCAATTTTAGCAGGAATAATAACTTTAAATAATTCTGTAGGTAAATCTTAAATGGTTTCAATTTTTCCATAGAATCCACGATAAAAAAATGTTAGAACATTCTGGAACTGACAAAATTCCGTAACAGTTTGGGGTGAGGTTTGTTGATATAACTTATTATAACTTAACAATAACTTTTTCTGTAGTTTAACAACTTTGTAACTGTAAAAGTAATAATTTTCTGTAGTTGTATAAATGGCTATGTTTCTACAGTGGTGTATTTGCACATTTTTATAATTATAGCAGCAGTAATAACTTTCTATAGCTCTAAAGATAAACTTGAATAGTTTTTATATTTCTACAGATGGAGATCTTTCTGAGTGTAGAATCAGTAATAACGTCCAATATGTAGTTTCTTTGATCTTGTGTTTAATTGTCTAATCGTTTCAGTTAACGCAGTGTTCTAACATCCAATAATCCAGGATACATCTGTGTGTGTGTCTGTGTGTGTGAGATGGATAGAGAGAGATAGATAACTGAAAGCTCCTTGTAAGTGAAAGCCGTGACTGTGAAGTCCGTGTAAAAGCGTGATAAATTTGATGCCAGCTGTGCGTCACGCTGCTTTCATTGTGACTCGACAGTTACGCGTTTCATCCCATCAGCTTAGCGTGGTGGTTTAAGGGGGGCTGCGCTAAAACGGGCAGGGGTACGGGCGACGTTTACATTCTTTAAAACGTTTTCACGGTGAGGGGACGAGTGCGGTGGCGGAATTGCAGTTTGAAATGCAACTGAATTGGGTGGGGGGGCTTTATATGTAAGTTTACTGTCATGCATGTTATATTGCTTGAGACACACACACACACACACAGACTATGAAGACCTTGTTTGTGTGACAGCTCCTGATCGTTAACACATGACCGTCTGCAGCGCGCAGGATTTATTTCGTAGTGAAGCTCTGATCCACATGTCGATCTGTTTTCACCCCGCGCCTTAACGCTTCTCTACAACGTTATTTATATTTATTTCACATCCCCGGCTGATTTAAAGATCCCACCGCCGAGTCCAAGTGAGCCGGACGTGAGAGGGGTCAAAGGTCGGAGGCGTTTGCAGGCCGCTGGTTCGAGCCTCACTTCCCGGGGTGATGGGGATGAAACCCACCGTGGGCGTCGCTCAAATCCATCCGAGTGCTTTTAGGGAGAAAAAGACTTTGATCCGTGCACATTATCAACTCCAGGTTTTTTTTTTTTGTTTTTAATTTCCACCCAGCGCCAGCTGTTGTTTTGCAGCACCACCCTGTACTACGTGTTAAGACATTTATTTTTTTTTTCCTTCCTCTCTCCCTCTCTGAGCCTTCTAAAGACAATAACGAAAAAAAATCCCTTGATTTCCTTCCTGACATCCCCCCCCTCTCTATTTTATATTATTCATTTATTTTTATTATTATAATATTCTTTTTTCTTAGACGACATCTTGCCAAAGTTATGTCCTTGTTTCTTGAGGCCTTGTTTGAAGGGTTGAAGTTCGAAAGCCTTTGAAGCTCGAGAAACATCTTAACCTCGGACACATTAGCCGCGGTGTTACGGAGTCAAGACAGCACCGCATCGTGTTTAATATTTGCGCCCATAAAAGCTGGCGGCGGGAGATGGGCAGCGCATTTCTTTTTGGTGCACAACTGGATCGGATCGAGGCCCGTCCTGGATCTTGTTAAGGCGGTGGGTTTTTTTTTTTTTTTTTTTTCACGTGCAGCTGCCGTTCAGAATCCTCGTCTTTTTTTTTTTTTTTAAGCCTTGAAGTGGAAACCTCTCGATTGGGTGCTTTAATCATTTCCATTTATCCAGTAACAATATAGATTCCACCTGCGTGAGTGTGTGTGTGAGTGAGACGTTGAGATGCTGACTTGCTGTTTGGACAGCTGTGCAGCAAGCGTGGGTCATTACTTTTGGAAGAAATAATAAAGTGCGCTTTAATAAGTGACCTGTTGAGTATTCAGTTCTAAAGATGTCTCCGCACGTTTCCGCTGAGCTTGAGCTTTCCCTCATGGAGCTTTCCCTCATTTTTATTATTATTGTACTTCCAGGTTCTTAGCACGCTCCTTGTTCAGGATGTCAGGCCACACCCCCTCACTGATGAGACTGGAGCAGCGGGCGGCCGAGGCGGATCAGATCATCGAGTACCTCAAACACCAGGTCCAGCTGCTGAAAGAAAAATCCAGTGAGTGGGGAAACCCAGATGTCTGATCCCCCCCCCTCACACACATGCACACACACCACTCGAAAACACACCAGATGACCGAGCTGAAACACATAAGCATGTGTCTGAGTTGTCCTGCCTGTTTTTTTTTTGTTTTTGTTTTTTATTTAATCTGTGTTTTATTTGGATGAAGTGGTGCAGGCCACCGTGAAGGAGGAGAAGATGCTGATGGTGGAGAACGCCAAGCTGAAGAAGGAGATTGAAGACCTGAAGAGGCAGCTCCTGGAGAAGGAGAGAAGGAGAGGAGGTAAATGAACATGTAGTCCTGATACCTGAAAATAAAATGTTAGTGTTACTGTGAGGAAACCCTTACTTTCTAGATGAGAACCTTTTGAACACTCAGTCATTCACGGATGTACAGACGACTTCTTTAAAACGTTCACATCCTTCTAACGCTTTTTTTCCCTGCGGCTAAGAGTCTCATCACCGCACCGCGCTTAATTCTTCTGTAAATAACAGTCGCCTGTTCTATGCCTTAATTCACCTGAAATTACACCACCAGTCCCGGTTTGACTTGAACACCCCCTCGTCATAAAAGCTCACATGACCAGTCAGCATTAACTAGCGATCAGGAGAGAAATCGATTCAGTTATGTAACGCAGTCCTTTTGTATGGCATCACATCACTGACCTCAAGAATATTATTATTATTATTTTAAATAACATTATAATGTACGGTGGTATCAGAAAGTTTTGAGATTTGTATGTCTCTCGCCTTACATCCTCCCTCAGACACCTTAAAACCTGGAAGTAGAATCAGCTATTGGCGGTCCGGCCACCGGGGTCGAGTTCTCCATACACGATTCCACAAATATCTGGAAAGACGGATGAACGGCGTGCACTCGGTCGAGCTGCGCACCTGCCTCGCCTCTTTCAGTCGTGGACATGAGGGTTCTCTTTGTCTCAGGGTCGTACTCGTGCACCCAAGTTTGGTCACCTGTTCTGATCCGCGGTGCGATGGTGGAGACTTGAGAGCGACGTTTCTTCTGCTCCTGGGGACGGACTCGGCGCTCTTTCCTCTAACTTGGCGTCCATGATGAAATCGCAGATGCGTTAATGAACACGTGGTCTGATTAGCACCAGTCACACAGTGTACACAGCACGATGTCTTTTGGCGCGCTGACTTACGAAGGGCGGGGCTTCCTGTGGCTGTGCGTCCAGCCTTGTGCTGCCATCTGTTGGCGTGTTAAAGAACCAGTCTTGAAACTTTTTGATACCACCTCGTGTTTGTTTGCGTTGGTGAAATCTCGCCGTTCCTCTATAATCCTACAGGTATTTGCAAAGTTTATTTAGAATACAAAAAAATACATGAATTAGGAAAATTGTAAAATCATGATATTGGTGAAATTCGCAATACAACTAGAATCATTACCTACTGTCGGTATCGCGGTCCCAGGTGATTCCGCGTGTCCCGCGGTGACTCTCTCCCGCCTCAGTCAGCCTCTTCCTCGCATTAACGTACAGCTAAAGGCAGCTGTTTCATCATTAACACTTAAGTAATGCGTTCCAGAGCAGCCCAGTGGGAACAAATAGGGTACTTGGCCTTATTGATTCTTTAAAAAAGAAAAAAAAAAAAAACTTTAATTTTCTCTGATATTTTTGCACGGATGATAAATAGCGTAGGATTTTATTATTTATTTTCTTCTTTTAAACGCGTCTTCTAATATGCCGTTTATTTGTTTGATGGCATTAGTGAACTGGAGCATATGAGCCTAATCAGAGATCAAGGGCAAGTTTTTGTATAAGACGCCTCAGATCAGGCGTCACACAGCGCACTTCATTCTCTGCTTGTAGGAAAACAGGCCGATCGGAGTCGAAGCGGCGGCGCCCGGCTTCTCGCACCGTCTGCACTTTGGAGGGCCTGTAGTTAGCTTAAATAAACAAGGAATTATCATAATTAACAAAAATACAGGCTTGCGCCCCACACACACACAAAGTGGTGGACGATCAGGCTGCACGCTCCGGTTTGGGGTGTCGGTCTTCAGCAGAGAGCTTTGATTTTGTTGTTATTTGCTAACGCATACACTTTTCCCTTTTCTTTTTTTTTTTTTTTTGTTTCTCTTTACGTAAACCGGCCCGAGAGTTTGTCTTTGTGTTGTTTAGCAGTGATTTATGCAGCTGAAACAAAAGCGTCAGGCTTTTGGTCTGTTCGCTTTAGAAAACGTTTAGAGAAGCCTTTAACAGCAGGATGCTGGGTTTAGTGGTTAATTCTGTGTCCGTACAGCGAGGGGAAATTTAGTCGATACACTTTTTATTTGATATACCTCCAAAATATTTAATCCATTTCAACTTTAACACACATTGACGTTTTTTGTCTTTGTTTCGTATTCTTGTGTGTGGTGATGCATGTATCGCCACACTGACTCCAAAATCGTGTTGTTGAATTTTTTTAAGAATTTTGTACCTTTTTATGTGATTTTACACGTCTTGAATTCGAGGAATTATTCCTCAAATGCAGTTCCTCTATGCTCCTACGGGTGGCGCTCTAAATTATTGACACATTGGCAGGCAGAACAGCTCACTGTATGGTTGGAGCGGATTATTTGTAAGTTAGCTTAGAACTGTAACAAAATGTAACACTGAATCGTGAAATCGTGATACCCAGGCGGCGGTTCGATTTGTATCGTTGTAATATCGTATCGGCAATTCGAAATGTGAACTTGTAGACGTCCCCTCCTCATCTACCAGTTCCTTTATCGTTCACTGATGGCTGGAGGCGATGTGGGCCGTGTGAACATTTCTTTTTCATGTGGGGTGAAATCCAGAAACTAAATAAATCAAACAAACTGGAAAAGTTAGGTGTAGTTTGCGAATGAAAGGCTTACCGCTGATTGGACGAGACATCTGTCACTCAAGATGTACAGGAAGAACTGCAGCCTCACGGACCTTCAAATGCTTTGATTCGAATTGTTTGTTGGATTTATTTTGTTTTGCACTTCTCGGGGGACCGAGTGAAAAACATGCACTTATAAAAAAAAAATTACAAAAATATACCATACTTATAACTTTTATATAAATAGAAAATGAATATGTGGAGGTCAATGTCGATAAATCAGTGTGTGAGGATCGTGTCGATCAAACTGAAGGTGAAATGTGCGTCTGGCGATCAGTGATTATTAACGATTAATCAATTACTGATCGTTAATGTGTTCGAGTATCGGTTAAGAAAAAAGTGCAGGAAAAGAGTTTTAGGACTGAATTTGCCACAAACAGGTTTGTACCCAAGTTTTCCATCAACAAACAATTTGTGACCTCGACAAAGTGGACTTCATGTTACCGTGGTTACTGGTTACAGGTCACACTATCGCATTGTAATAATCCAAATAATGATGAGTTTCCTTTCCAAGTCCTTTTTCTTCCTCATGACTTCTCGGGGAGTTTTTCCTTGACACCGGCGTGATCGATATGGACACGTTAAATAAGCTGTAAATGCTTATTCATTTATTTATGAAAAAATATATGTTTTTGTATTTCAATAAAACTGCGTTGCGACAGTCTCCATTGTTAACAAATAAAACTGATTTGAATTTAATGTAAAAAAAAAAAAAAATGATTAGCCAGTTTGCTGAAAATCAGAGTCAGATTCGTTCTTCAGTTTGGTTTGCTGGTTTCACTGAACACCACACTTGAGCAATCCAAGATGGAAAACAATAACGGTTCTGGCCTGAGGACTGTACAACGCTACAAATATGAAGCTCTTTCATTCATTATTCAGACCTACAGTGAGAGAACACTGTAAACAAACTCATGCCAAGTGTGTCTCAAAGAAATAAGACGTAACCGAGCGTGAAGAACAAGGAGTCCGTACTAAAGGAACGATAAGATTAAATTATAAATACGGAAATAAGCAGTTTTAATATCTTTTGTGCTTTATGTTCACTGTTTTTCACGTTTTCTTTTTGTTCCTAAACTTGTAGTGTTTGTGCAGCGCATCAGCTCTGTGCTTTGGCTCGGGTTCTTTACAATGAAGGGATTTAAAAAAATAAAATAAAATAAAAAAGCGAGCTGTTCAGTTGGCTCTGTGAAGTTTTGTTGATTCAGAGTCGATTTGATTTCTCGTCAGAGGAAGCATGAGATCTGTTAAATAAATCAATAAATTAAAGCAAACACCGAAAACGTCTTGGATGATCGATTACATTTAGATTTATTTTTTTTTTTTTTAGATTTTTCCACACTGTTGTGTTGTTTGTGCTCAGCAGTAAATCATGAACATTTTTATTGTCTGTGAAATGCCAACGGGATAAAGGTTTTGGGAACCGGCTCCAAAGCATCTCTGGTCGTATTGAAATGAAATAAAGTTGAGATGAGACATAAAGAGCGTCTCTGTTCGTTCATATTCCACTGTCCAGATGAGAGACTAATACTGCATCGGTTGTTTGTTCCATGACCTAGTCTGGTGTAACGGTTAGTTGTTGTTGTTTTTTTTATTATTGAACGTTGGAACCATCGTCGTGTCTCTCCTTTATTTGTCTCGGGTTGACCCCGGAGCTTATTGTTAATCATTACGTTATGAAAGTTGCAGTGGTGCTGCAAAGCTAAACTGTGTGTGTGTGTTTTGTGAACAGTGACGGTGCCCATGCCCTCGGCAGACTCCAGCACCCAGTGTGCGTCCAAGCCCTCGGCCCCCGAGCCCACGGCGAAACCCACAGCTCCAGCGCCCGCCGTTAAAAGCCCTCCAGCTAACAGCACCGAGCCCAAGACGAAAGCTAAAGCAGAGAAGAAAGGTGAGTCTAGAGAGGATGGTGATGAAATTATATCTATAGCGTCCCAGAATGAACAAACAAACGAGCACTACACAATCCATCCTCACAGCAGTGTGCAGGATTTCCCCAAACTGTGAAGAAGTTTAAAAGCTCACAACTGACCCGAACCTGCTCCCACATTCGCAGAGAGCTCGAGTGAGTACAGGTATTCCTCGACTTACAAATGATTTCTGTTCGTAAGTCGGATTTGTTCTTAAGTCAGACAAAGTGAGTCTTGTATGTTTTTGACAGACATATACACTGTAAAGCCTACTGTACCACTTGACTAAGTCTCTGTCCCCTTTCCCAACCCTGCCGTCATGTGATCAAAAACTATAACCACGCCTAAGAAAATGAGTCTCACATGTCAAATGTAAGTGTTGTCTCTGCGCCTTTAAATCATGAGGGGAATCCCAGACAGCATTTTTGTCTCAGACCTGTTTTCCACGGTATCGGACTGTGAACTCTGTTTTGTTGGGGATTTTCTGAAATTAGGATTATTCACCATCAGGACAGATTTACAGAACAGACATTTTCTATCATCGTGCTCCCGGACTGATTCACTGAAATGAGGCGACTCATTTCGTAACTCGAATGTTCGTAAGTCGGGGACTACCTGTAATTGAAAATAATTGATTTTTTATCAAAATCTTTGAGGTTTTTTCTTTTCTAGAGAGATTTAAGCTTAAGAGATGAACAGACAACGCTCAGTCTTTACTTTGGACATTTAACCACCGAGTCTCTGGATGAGGAAAGAGCTTTGATTGGCTCAGCATTTCATACGTAGTAAAGCATCTGACCAGTCATAGATGAGACTGAATTATTGTAACCAATCCTAACACAGAAGGCGGGACTTATCCTAAAAGATGTAAAGCTTAACCTGTCCTCCAAAAACTCTACTAGTACTTATTCTTCTCTTACATTCCGGACAGATTACACGCCTCGAGATCAGGACAATTTCAGTCAGATATTGTTGTTCATGTACAAGTAATTACGTAATGGGAGTGATGATTAGACAGGCATTTTAAAGACTCTGTTCTTCCAAATGTGTCAAGGTCAAGTGTCTAAAATTCTTTCTTTTGTTTTCTGAAATTTCCTTCTTCTTTGAAGTTTGTTTGTTCTGATGTTGTTCGAGACATTGAAATTAGTAATAAGAACTGCACTCGTTGGACCCGGAGGCGTCAGTCAACGCCATGCGAGTCCAGGTGGACTTTTTGTGTTTTGTTTTTGTGGGCGTGTCCACGCTGATCATCCCCCGGGTACGTGCAAACGCTCCGAGCAGCAGATCAAGAGTGACAATTTCATCTATGTGAAGAGATGACAGACTTTGTTAAAGAATCATGTTGAAAATACACATTTTTATTTATATTAATATTTCCATTTCAGCATTTGGCAGACGCCCTTATCCAGAGCGACTTAGATTTTTATCTCATCATACGTCTGAGCAGTTGAGGATTAAGGGCCCAACAGGGGCAACTTGGTGGTGGTGGTGGGCTTTGAACCTTGGCCCTTCTGGACTGTAGCCCAGTGCTTTAACCACTGAGCTCCCCCTGCCCTTTATCTGCATATTACTGCTGAATTCACCGTCCAGTCATAATTCCTGAGTGTAGCGCTTTAAGAAACGATCTTATTCCTGCCCATTTGTTTCTGTTTTTTAATCGAATATCAAACAGAGAAGAATCAGTATCGCACAGGCGCGAGTTTTGCACCTTTTCAGTCACATGGCATATTGGGCCTTTAGTCCTAAACTTAAATGTTCAGTTATGAGGAATGTGAAACATGAGTGTGCAGCTGATGATTATCAGAGAGCTTTGATGTACATGATTAGTAGGTTGGGTTGATTTTTCTAACAGAGGATGTGGTGACGTCATTACTTTCGACAGGGTTTGTAGATCGTCAGCAGATTCGGGGCGATTGCTCGGCATCGTGGGATTTGTAAACAAACCGGAGGCCTGGAGCAGGTTTTTACAGCGTAAACAAGATGGTGTTGATTTTTTTTTTTTTTCTCTCATAAATCTGCTCTAGGTTTATAATAAACAAACCGTTGGGGATTTTATTTCGGTATGGGCGCGTTCCCAAAGACTTTATACACAAGAGAAATTAAGCAATGGTTGGTTGAGTAATTTCCCTGTAAGTACACACAGATCATTTAAAGGGACATGACTGAAGTGTGATTACATGAAACATCACACAACACCAGAAGTGTTAACCGTCTCACAGGTGACTACAGGTATTCAGTAAATCAGTCCGGGAGCACTGAGAGAAATGTCTGTTCTGTAAAGCTGTCCTGATGGGGTGAATAATCCTGATTTTGGAAAATCATCAACAAAACCGAGTTCACAGTCCAGTACAGTGGAAAACAGATCTGGGATTTAAAAAAAAAAAAAGGCTGGATTCCCCTTGCAATTTAAAGGTGCAGAGACAACACTGTTACATTTGGCTCGTGTGAGATTCATTTCCTTAGGGATTTTGGGGAAAGGGGACAGATTTATTCAAGTGGATTGCCATGTTTTATATCATGTATTCGTGGCAAAGGCATATAAGACCCACTTTGTCAGACTTAAGAACAAATCCGACTTACGAACCTGCTCCCGGGAAACAACTCGTTCCTAAGTCGGAGACAACCTGTATTTTATTAAGTCAACATGGCTCTCAGAGCTCCTCCTGTGTGTGTGTGTGTGTGTGTGTGTGTGTGTGTGTGTGTGTGTGTGTGTGTGTGTGTGTGTGTGTGTGTGTGTGTGTGAGAATGATCCAGCTGGAATATGCTTCAGATGATGCATTTTTCTCATACTTCAAACACCCTTTAATTCACTTGTCCAGATGTACCGTTTCAGTGTCTGTTAAATGAGCCAGCTGAGCAATAAGCTGGGGGAGGGGCTCTTCCTATATGAGGTCACATTAGGGGGGAATCATATGGGCTTCTTTAAGCCAATACAAATATGGGAAAATGGTAAAAAAATAAAAAAAATGCAGTTTTTTTTGTTGTATACACAGCCTGGAGATTCATCTAAATGTCTAAAAATGACTAAAAAGTGAAATTTGCACCTTTCATTGTCCTGCCTGGGAGAGATGACCGTGTGTTCACAAGGAAATGACGATCCTATACATGTCGCTGTGTTCTTTTGCTAATTCCTGCCGGTTTTCTCCACGTATAAAGATTTGTTTTTGAGGCTTTCTTTACACACAGTTTAGTTTGAGGAGAAAACTAAAGAAGATCTCTCGTGCTTGAGGATCTGGCAGTCCATCAGTCCAGATGTTAGACACTGGATGGATGGCTGGTGGATATGAAGTGTTGACTGTGAGAAACCGCTACGTTCCTGTAAGCCATCACAGCAGGTGTGCGTCACATGCTACTTACAAGATGATTTATCTCTCCTGCTTTATATCTTAAGAAGTAAGGAATTTGTAGAAAGTGTGTTTTTTACGATCGGATATAAAATATATTGAAAAATTTCTGTTCGCTTACGCCGCGCCTGTGGAACAGCTGCGCCGCCTTGCAGTGACCGTTTCATTCCGTGCCTGGAAAGTCAAATTCATGTTTTGAAAAGGACATGAATCAGATTTTCAGGACTATGTAACTTTATCTTGTAGTGAATTCTTGATTCTGATTGGTCAAGATGGGTTTAAAAAAAAAAAAAAAATAAAATAAAATAAGTAAAATGTATATATTTATTAATATTTTTCCCCCCATGTTTGACATGCAGTAGGAGTTCTGCTTTTCTTGCTTACATTTCAGCTGCATTTCTTTCTTTGTTTTGGCGAGTGAGAACGACTGCTTGCTGCTCTAACACAAGCGATAACAGAAATGTTTTTTTTTATATTTATAACTTCCACAACACTGAGCATATTATACATGTATTGTTACAGTGCTGTGAAAGATTCCCCCCCCCCCCCCCTTTGTGATGTTTTAAATTTTTTTATTTGTAATACTTAAATGCTTGAGATCAAACAGATTTTAATATTACACAAAGATAACCAGAGTAAATAAAAAATGCCTTTTTTTTTTTTTTTTTAGGTGGTGATGATTTAATTTATTATGGGCGGGGGGGAGTTGTACAGATCTGCCTGGCCCCATTTTAACCTGGTTGTGGTGGCAACAACTGCAGTCAAGCGTTCCTGATAACTGACAATGAGTCCTTCACGTCGTTGTGGAAGAATTCCGACCCGCTCTTCTCTGCAGAATTGTTTTAATTCAGCCACATTGCAGGGTTTCGAGCATGAACGGCCTGTTTAAATATCTCATTCAACTTTAAATCCTCCATATGTATGTATAAAAATAAATAAATAAATAAAAACGTATATAAGCCGTTCAGAGGTTAGGGAAATCAATTATTTCCCTTAATAAATGAACTCATTATTTAAAAACTGTGACAAATATACAAAAAGAAGGGGGGAAAAGGAAATGAGCAAGGGGCAAATACTTTTTCCCAGCAGCACTATATAACCTTTTGTTCCAAGTGAATAATGTTCTGGGATATAACTAAATAATGAACTTTATGGTGTGATAGTGGCTCTGTGATGCTCTCAGTCCCATCACATCGCTCTGTTGATGTTGATTATTATTCTTTATCTGCACAACACAAACTGCTTTTCTCCTTTATTTAATTTCTAAAGAAGTTTCTGGTTACAGATGACAATAAGCTTCCTAAGAAGCAGTTTAAAAATGTAAAACCTGTTTATTTATTTTTCTACCCTGGAAAATTAAATTTCCAGATTATCTGAATGAAAAGCTGTGTGTGCGTTTGCGCACACCCCGAGGTGTTGGAGGGGAGACGTCGAGCCGCATAGTTTCCGTGTAAACGATGAAGAATGCTTCTCCGGGGAACAGTGCGGCTAAAAATACTCCTCGTCTCACACCAAATTAAAACGCCTCGTGAAATTCAATCTCTCTTGTTTAACAGTTAGTAGGTGCCATGGGCATGTGGTTGTGCCAGCCTCACCAGCGCTACCACATGCTTCCTTTTCTCCCTCATCTCGCAAGTGCTCGTTTGCACGTAAACATGATCGTCCCTGATGATTTCAGCTCGGAGAAATGCGCCGGACCGCGCCCTGATGCTGGCAAACGAAACTCTGAAGTCTGAGTAATAATGCAATCATCTGATGAAGTTCGGCTCCACGTGACCTTTTGTTCTCTGTTTGGTTTGTGAATGAAATCTCCTGTGTGTGTGTGTGTGTGTGTGACCATTCAGGAGAGAAGTCGGAGAAGAAGGCTCCTCCCCCTCAGGAGGACGCCAAGGTGGACGTGTCTCGTTTGGACCTGCGCGTCGGGAGGATCGTCACGGCGAAGAAGCACCCGGACGCCGATTCGCTGTACGTGGAGGAGGTGGATGTGGGTGAAGGAGCGCCGCGCACTGTTGTCAGCGGCCTCGTCAAGCACATCCCGCTAGAGCAGGTAACCCGCCTTCTCTCACACACGCACACAGCACACCTATTAAGATAACAACTGAAACTCTTCCCCAGTGTTACCGTCTATGAATTTATTACACAATTTTATGTGCGTTCAAGTCAAACCGGGACCGATTGCAAATAAACACTCCCTTTATGTCTCTATATAATCCCCTGCTACACTAATGCACTTATCCCAGTGTCTCACTAATACTTGGACACCATCAAGGGAGAAAGTTCTCATGATCGGACTGTCCGTCTGCGTCACGTCGGAAACGCCGGCCTCCCAGGAACTCCTTTAACGTCCCAAACATGTGGAAATGTCTTGTTCCTGTAATGTGCAAGTGGTGCGGGGGGGCAGCATGAGGTCATGCACTGTTCTGCACCCGACACTTTTTTTCCCCCCCATTAAGATGATATTTTGTTAAATTATTTTTACATAATGTAAATTTAAAATTCTTTTAACAGCTAAAAGTTTTTTTTTTCTATATTTTTCTCCATTTCTAATTTCTTTAAAAAATCTTTTTCCTAATAAACTCCTATTTCATATCTTTTCAATGTTTATCAGCGGGCGTATCATGTATTTATCGCATGATGTGTTTATCAGCGGGCGTATAAGCGTTTCACTTCATATGAAATAAAATTTTAATTTGATAAGACGTACCTTTATTTGTCCCTCCGTGGAGAAAATTCTTTGTTACAGCAGCAAAAAAAAAAAAGTGCAAATAGAAACAGTAGTGTATAAATACAATCGATGCACTCAAACAAATTACACTGGGATAAATATTGCACAGTTGCTATTGCACACAAATGTAAGCTATTGTAATGGTATTGTAAGATATTATTACTACATTTAATTTATTGTAGCTTTTGGAACTATATTTAAAATTTTATACATTAAAGTAGTTCCTGGGAGGCCAGTGTTTCAGACGAGTCCGGCAGAGAACTGCTCAGTCCAAGTGAGAGGTTGTTCGTCATCCTGCAGAAACAACTCGGTGACAAATTATCAGTCGATTTTTCAAGAATCAGCCGTTCCATACAGCACACCAGTCAAAGTTTGGATTTATTTTATTAATTCTAGAACCGTACTGAAGAGTTTAAAGCTATGAAATAACACATTAGTTCATTAAGCAGCAACAACAACATGAAGGTCGGCTGTTCTGGAACGGAACCAATTAACAACCAGCACCTCAGATTAGAGCCGTTATGAAGCTTTACAGAGCAGAAGTAGCAGATATACATCTCAATATCAACTGAAGATTATTGTGTGTTTTGGATAAACGCCTTCAGTATTGTTTTAGAAATAAAAATCAAGAAAGACCACGGAGTTAGAAGGGGTGTACAAACTTTTGAGTGGTAGTGTACCTTTGCATTTAAAGACTTAAATTAGAATGCAGTGACGGTCAGGAGCAGATTTCAGTTCGAACACATTGAGCTGTGGTCTTTATTTTGGGAACGAGCTCACTTCCTGTCCCTCACCAAGGCGAAGACGCGACGCTGCGATCCTGCACATGTAACAAACCCCGCGAGCCTCGCGGACGTGCAGACGCTCTGAACAGCGGGCGGCGTCGTCTCGTACTCGCGCGAATCCCTCTGAGAGTTCCAGCAAGCTTTTAATGGAGGCCTTTTTGTTCCTTCATGGAGCGCTCGTGACGGCTTTAGTGGCGGTCGTGAGTGCTGTAATACATCACCGCAGCACGAGACTGACGCTTTAATCTCCTTTAACAAACATAAAGGATGTGTTTTGGCACTAATCCCTAAATGCAGACTAGTCCGAGTGAAAGGACTTTCAGTTTCCTTAAGCATCGTAAATCAGAATAAATGTCCTGTTGCCGCGCCGCCGCCTCGGTTCGGTACGCTCCTGACTCGCCGCACGTCACGACCCGCCGAGTTCTCCTCGATTCGTGTTCAGGGACCTCCAGTTTTTACGATTTGTTTAGGGCACCCCTGGCGCTCGGTCGCTAAGCTTAATTACATCCATGAAAGTCTGTCTCGTTCATCCCTCTGAGCTCTCCTCTCCCTGTGCGTGTGCATGTGTGTGTGTTACTAAACCACTCGCGTCTGAGAACAGCGGTCCAGTCTGTCCAGAGCTTTTCACTCACACGCTTGGACTAGGACGGCGATGAGGACAAAAGATGGATTTGTCCTCGCCGTCTTCCTGGACGTTTACGCTGACGGTTAAATCAGTCCGGCTTTGAGTGAAAACGCGCCCTGTACAGTTCAGTCCAAATGTTTGAAAGGTATTTAAAGTCGTATTAGCAGGTTTAGAGTTGCTGTGTGTGTGTGTGTGTGTGTGTGTGTGTGTGTGTGTGTGTGTGTGTGTGTGTGTGTGTGTGTGTGTGTGTGAGTGAGTAACGTATATAAAAGAGTTACGTAGTTTATTAGTACTTTATGTCGTCAGTAAACGAGCGGAACACTGTATTATACATTTATTATACGAGCGGCGTTCTGGGACTTTTATTAAACTCTGTGCGGTTTAACATCACAACCGAGAGATGAAGCAGCACGAAACCCGAAACTTTGGAATGACGTTTTCATCTTTATTCTCATTTCTTGTTAGGAAGCTCATGATACTTAAAAATGCGGGTGAAAATTAAAGGATGAATAATTATTAATGAATAATTCATTATTTCTATCAAACTATCAAAATATTCTTTAATTCTTTAGTTGCAGCTAACGATGAAATTCACGTTTAACTCTCGCATGCTAAGTGGCATCACATGACCTGACTCATGAATATTTCCATTGATTTTTTTATTTTATTATTTTTTTTTTTTGTTAAGATTCCACAATTAAATGTTTTGATTTTAATTTCAAAATTACATTTTTAAAATCATTCTTTGATGTTGTTGAGCTTTGTGCATTTCATGTAAAACTTGACGTGTGGTCACGTCGTTAGCGGACGCGGCAAACGATCATTTTTAGGAATCTGTCCTTTGGCTTAAAATGCGAGAGCGCGTTAAATGAAAAGGACGAACGGATCCTAAATACTTTTCTTTTTTTTTCTTCTTTTTTTTGGAAGTACATTTAACATGAGAATATGAACGAATCTGAGCCAGCTAGCTGATGCGCTATACAAGGAATGCCTTATTATTATTTTTTTTCTGGATTGATTTCCAACAGAATACTGTATGTGTTGAGTTTGTGGACTAGCTCAGTATTAACGTACTGCTCATTGACCTGTCGTATAAAACCATATCATGATGTATGTAACCCGCATTCTTCTTCTCCGATCTTGTACAAAGTCCTCCTCCTATAAATCCTCACGTCTCTCCCATGTCAGGAATTTTAAAGCTACAGTTTGATCTCGGACGGTTCTGACGCGCCGACGCTGGAGATCTGATCTAATAAACTGCGACAGGCGCGTGCTGTTATTGAGAATAATCAGAGATGTGTTGATTTCTCCGTCTCTGTTCATCGTCAGAGCCGGCGATTACATCATTTTATTGATCAAGAAGGCATTTTTTTATTTTTATCAGTTAAATGTTTTGTTCATAACAGCTATAAAGTTAGTTCCTCTTTGGTGTTTATCTGTCTTCTGTCTTTCTCAATTGAAGGTTTTATTTGTGCTGGAAAAATGTTTGTGTGCTTGCAGATCACTGACACTGGAGACTCCGTGTGTGTGTGTGTGTGTGTGTGTGTGTGTGTGTGTTATACAGAATCACTTATTTACAGTATACAGTAGAATAAATGTTTGTTAAGAAGCAATATTTAGAGAGTTTTTTATTTAACATATCGTGAAGGAGTCTCCAGTGTCATTTCTTGACTGCTTCTTAATCTTCTTGTTAATAATATTATTATTATGATTATTATTAATAGTAGTAGTCAACGTCATTGGGGCGCCCTCAGGGGGTACACTTTGGACAATAATAGGGGCGTACCATTGGAGGACCATAGTAATGGGTGCTATTACTTTTTTAAGCAATCAGATGAACGGTTTTCCCAAAATTTTCTGTTTCTGCCTCAATTTTGCTCATTCATATCAGAAGCCATATTGTTCAATTCCGATTTAATTTTTTTTTAATTTTTTTTCAGAAGGTCAGACCGAATTTGCATGTCATGTGACCGTTCACATTATAATAACGAGCAAAGAAGGAAAGCTAGACGCCTCGCTTTCTGTTTTATCTCTGCTTTGAAACGTCCGGTGCTGCCTGATGATGTCATCGAGTCGCATGCACAGGGACACAAAGTCGCACGAATTCACACTGATCTAGGAACGCGCGACTCGGATCAGGCGACCTCTTAACCTTTTGCGTGTGATAACTCCGCCCACTTTGTTCCAACAGATGCAGAACCGCATGGCAGTGCTCCTGTGCAACCTCAAGCCGGCCAAGATGAGAGGAGTCGTATCTCAGGCCATGGTGATGTGCGCCAGCAGTCCAGACAAGGTGGAGATCCTGGACCCACCCAGCGGGGCGGAGCCTGGAGATCGAGTCTCTTTCCAGGGATTTCCAGGTGCAGACGATCTACACTTAACCCCACCGCCCCCCCCCCCTTCTCTCTCTCTCTCTCTCTCTCTCTGTCTCTGGTCGAGTCCTTGTGTGTGATGTAATGAAATTCAGACTTATACAAGCATTCGTTTACTTTTTCTTCAGCCGCCATCAAGACTCTCACGTCTGGGGGAAACGTCTCTAAATTCATCCTTCACATTTTATTAAGTCTAGTTTTCATCACCTAATCAAACCTCATCAGTGCACGCTAACGGGAATTAATTGTCTGCTGAAATAAAGCTACGACCCCCCCGAGTATTCTTTTACTTTGAAAACACGGTGCAGAGCGATGAATAAATCGGCCTCGTTTATTGTAAGCAAAACAGGAAGCCAACTCGCCGAGCACATGGGTTTCAACTGTCCAAGAACAACACAGATGGCGTTCGCGGCGGAGTCGAGGCCCCACTCCGCTCCTCTGCGGAGGACTTAGCGACGAGCTTCAGTGGTCTGCGGATGCTAATTAGGAGGAGGTGACCTAATCCGAGAAATCGGATGGTGTTCTGTTGTTATTCAGGCGCGTCCTGAGGAAATCGGTGTCCACACACACACACAAAGACCCCTTCCAGTCTTTAATAAATTTAAAGAAGGTGTATCGCGGATCCTGCGCAGGCCCGGGAGTCTCGGCCGTGTTTAACGCAGGCATGCCGATCTCCTCGAGCAAAATAAAAACAGGTGCCAACCAAACAAGTTCAGCATGCTTCAACATCTCCTCCATAACGTGATGGAGAGTTCCCCTTTTGTTCTGTTAAAGACGGAGGAGTGGGAGGATTGTGGGATAACTCGCCCCGGAGATTCCTGGAGAGAGCAGCTCGGGCCTTTGAGGGTGTCTGTCCCACGCTCTCTCATCAGCTCTGCACCACTTTTATCCTCCTGCTTTCTTCTGCCTTATTCTTGTTCCAGAATCTTTTTTTTTTTTTCTTTTCTAACTGTGTCTCCAGCCAGCCAGAAAGCAAATCAGGGATTTTTTTTGTTTTGTTTTGTTTTTTTTATCCTGATTGAAGGCACCACGTTTGGGTCGACAAAATTGGTTGGCTTCATCGTCACAAAGTGGGTTAAAGAATAATCCCGTTAACCAGATGTTCACTGTGAACAAGTTACTTTTTCTTTTTTGTCTGTTTTGATCTTCTTGGCTCTCTCTCTCTCTCTCTTTTTATGAGGCGTCATGTTCAAGGCTTAGGAAGGCATAAGAGCCAGAGTGTTCCTGTACGAACCACAGACTCGTAATGTTACAAGCTGTGTCTTTGCATATAGGATTCTGCACAAAAATGTTCCAAAAACAAAAAAAAATTCCAAAATCATCCTCCAGGTCTTTTAATTGCATATAGGTTGATCTGCTCCTGCGCAAAACAAAGCGAGCGAGCGATCCAATCATTGTATTGCTTAGTTTCTCTTCCTAGTTGTGTAGGATTGTTGCTGGAACTTGTATTTTATGATCACTGATACTGATGGTGATTTATAGCTCTTTTACTAAAGACATGTAAGGAATCAGAAAACGTTGTCAAATTACACATCATAATATCAGACCTCTAATTACCGCTTAGTTTTACAGCTTTTGGACGGCAGCGTCAGCACTGGAACGTCATCCGTGTCACGGGACGAAGAAATGCACTTTCTTGAACATTTTTTTAAAACATCTCCTATCTCTCCGCAGGGGAACCTGATAAGGAGCTGAACCCCAAGAAGAAGGTGTGGGAGCAGGTGCAGCCAGATCTGCGCACGGATAACCAGGGCGTGGCCACCTACAAGGGAGCCGCCTTCGAGGTCGCCGGGAAAGGTGTTTGTAAAGCTCAAACCATGAGCAACGCCGGCATCAAATAGAGACGCAGAGGCTGGCGACTCAGGACTGTGAAGTGAACGAGGAACACGTCTGTGATATCTGTATGGCTTTGCTAAAATAACAATAAAGCATTGGTCACACATCAGTGTGTTTCACAACTTCATTGTGTCCTATAAAAGTTTTCAGAATGGCATCATGTCTCTTGTGAAGAAACGTCTCTCTCTCGTGTTTGGCTCACTGTTAAGTTCGGCACATGTTTCTCCAGTGAGTCTCTAGACGTCTCCGCTCCAAGCTCTGTGTGTTTTTGTTTTAATGTCATTTCATTGTCATTTCCGTCTGACTAACATTCAGCCCAGTGTTCTAAGACCAAAGGGCTTCGAGTTCCTTACGAGCCAAAATGCATGGAGGGTAATCAAGTCCATGAATGAATATCTGTAACTGCTTTGTGCAGAGCTGAAACGTTACTGAAATCCTGCTCTCGTGTGAATTACAGCCTGTCAGTCGACGCTCTGACTCGCTTCTTCTGGATATCACGTTTGTGATTTGGATAATACGCTGTCAGCTTCCGAGAGGGAAAAGATGATTGAAAATGCTGCAGTTTGGCATCAGAACATTTCCTTAAATGACAGTTGACTCCTTTTATTTCCTGTATTTCCACAAGTACTGATTCTCTGTGATGAAGTGACTCACTCGCTTGCTCACTCATCGTCTGTACCGCTTTATCCTGTAGTCAGGGTCGCGGGGGGCCCGGAGCCGAACCCAGGAGTCTTAAGGCACGAGGCGGGGTTCACCCTGGACAGGAGGTGCGTTCTGATCAGCTTGAAGTGCCCCAAAGTATACTGCACAGGGTGTTCAGCCAGGTTCAGGGAGAGAAACTGCTCAGTTCAAAGGGAACTAAGAATGGTGTAGTGAACGAGTGAACATCAAGTCTTCACTTCACCGGAAAAGGGAATGAAAAAATTCCCATCAGTCACTGCATCGCAATTTAAAAAAAAAAAAACAGCTCGAAAAGGGATTTTTCATTATTATACAGGATGACATTAATATTACATTTGTACAATAACTTGTAATTTAATTACATAAGTATTATGTAGGCTAGTAATTTGTAAAAAAAAAAAATAATAATTCATCTTTTACGTTAACCAAATAATAAATTTTTTATACACATTTCAATAGTATATGTTTTATAATGTTATCAGTTTATAGTTTGTTGTTGCCTTGTTTTTTTTTCTTATTTTTTTTTTGTTTTGGCTCTGAAATATTCCTCCAACGTAATTATCAACGAAAATACACAGTAGCCTAATGTTGGTTAACGGTACGTCCACCATCCACTGACGTCCAGTCGTGGTAGTCACATGTCTGCCAAAGGATCAAATAACAGCATTTTTTTAATAATACTTCTGATCCATGCTTCGTTTTTTTGTAAATATGCATACACATTTATATTTTTATCAGATAAAAAGAAAAAAAAAAGTTTTGGTGTCTGACATGGTTATGGACACTACAGATTATTTTGTGGGGGGAAAAATCATTTGCATGGAATGCTTTAATTTAAGCAACACTTTTTACAGGTCATACAGTATGTTTCTAGACGCTTACACCAATTTTAGTATCAATACTCAAAGAATTATGAATAATTTACATTTCAATGATTTGAGACAGTATAACGCTGAAAAATGGCCATTTTCGGGGCACAGATAAAAATCATCTCTCCTACACGGCTGAAGTTAGCAAGTTGAATTTTTAGGGAAGCGAGATCGGTCACTTCCACGTTGTATAAACTTGAGAAGCAGCTTTTTGGCCGCACACATTCTCTGTATTCTATGTATAACATTTAAAATAAGATCAAATCGGCACTGATACTGTAAAAATGTCATCTCTGTGCTTGGATAAATCACATTCATCTGTCCTGGACTGCATGTTAAGCTTTGAACAAAGTCAAGGTGAAATCCGTGCTACCATTTTTTTTTTTTTTCTTTCACGCCCATTGAACTGGAACGGTCTAGATGTTAAAGCTGTAGGAGTTTAAAAGATGAACTTCATGAAAGTCTTGCTCAAGATCACTGTGTGACCGTATCAGGCAGAGTGCGTTCGAAGTCACCTTTCAATCTTAACTCGGTTTTGATGAACCTGTGATCAGCAAAAACTGAGATGCATGTTCTTCAAAGTTTGGTGTAACCCACAATCTTGGTATTAATGACATCATAAAGTGTCACAAACTTCTTAGCCACTTAAATCCAGTTCTTAATGCAGTAGTAAAGCAACGGCTTCGTTAGAGTAACATACCGTATAAAAGTAGATCATTGTTAGTAGACACTAAAGTGTTGAGATGTCACGATTGTCCTCTGATTGGAGAGTCGATATAGAAATCCGTCCATGTGGTTTGGTTTTCTTTGAGGAATGTATACTGTTACTGGGATGGATGCGTTTCCAAACTCTGAACCAGGTTCCTCGAGTCTACACCCAAATGTTTTCTTTGCGCTGATTACGCCGGGCGAACGCTACCCTGCCCGCGCCCGGCTCCCGAGGCAAGGTTTTCTTTTTCTATTTTGATTACAAGAACAACATTTTTATGTGAAGCATGAACTATTTAGACTGAATTTAAAAGCGGTTGGGATTACAGAGTATTTCTACAAACAAATCATTAGCAGGTTTGTTTTTTACACTATGAGTAGAGAGAAAAAATACAAAAAAATAGGATTTGGTGGAAAAAATCGTATTGTAATGGAAACTTGGTTCAGGACTTTTAAGGATAATTGAATTTCAGAAAGATTCACAATGTAAATGAATCCCATCGGAGCATAACTGTGATTACTGCATACAGACAACAAGACGGACGTTTCTGCTCCAATATCTGGAGGCCTCTCAGTCTTGGTATTACTTTATCAATATCAAGTAATCGGGCTAAAAAACAAATAAGTAAATACCTGTAAAAAGTAACACTTAATATCAATAAGTAATTATTCACTGCTCAAATAATTCACATTGTTTTGTTCCTTCCTCCCTTGAAGCATTGCAGGAGTCTGGATAAGTCTGGCTAAGTTTTGCTCTCGCTTTCCTGGGAAGGTCTTCATGAGAGACACTTTCATCATGGACCTTGATGGGGTTTACAAACACACTCGACACGACACTGTTCTTGTAAGAACGTTCCAGAGCAGCTGACCTTCATGTCTTAACATAACATCTGACTGTTACTGTTGGTATTTAATTACCTGATGCCACATGTGTGATTTCATAGTTTTAAAAGTCCGGTATTGTTCTAGAATGTAGTAGAAACTCCAAACTTGTGTTCAAACTTTACCGCACCATTGTGATGAAAAGAGAGTAAAGCCATAAGGCAAAGCTCTCAATCTACCAGTCGATCTTCGTTCCTACCCTCACCTGTGGTCATGACTGAAAGGACAAGATCACGGATTCAAGCAGCTGAAATGGGTTTTCTCAGAAGGATCGCTGGCTTTTCTCTTAGAGATGGGATGAGAAGCTTAGTCATGTGTGTGTAACCCAGAGTAGAGCCGCTGCTTCTTTGCATGGAAAGGACTCGGTTGAGGTGGTTCGGGCATCTGTTAGAGATGCCACCAGGACGCCTCCCTAGAGGGATGTTCTTGGCACGTCCAGTTGGGAGGAGGCGGTGGGGCAGACCGAGGACTAGGTGGAGAGGTTATATCTCCAGCCTGGGAACGCCTCGGGATTCACACGGTCAGAGGTAGCTAACATGGCCAAAGAAAGGGAAGTTTGGGGCTCCCTGCTGGAACTGCCACCAGGGTCACGGGGGGGCCTGGAGCCTATCCCAGGAGATTTAGGGCATGAGGCGAGGGTACACACACTGGACAGGGTGCCAATACATCAAAGGGCACACGGATACTCGCACTCACGACGGGAAATTTGGAAAGATAATATGTAGAGTACCCAGAGGAAACTCGCCAGGCACGGGGGGGAGAACATGCAAACTCCGTGCACAGAGACAGGAATCGAGCCTGGACCCCGGCGTTGCAAGGTGACGGTGCTAACCACTACACCACCATGCCGCTGCTGTGCAATTAATCTCATAAAAATCTAAATTGCAGTATGTATTTAATCATAAAAGTCTAGAGTGTATTTATGTAAAGTTTGCTATTAATTTATGAATCTGATAAAGCATCCTCTTGAGAGGTTTTGTCCGATTATTAGCTGTTAGCCTAGATAATTATGATTCTATACAAAATCTTACATGAAATAGTCGCAGTTTAAATCACAATTTTATGTTTATTTTAAATCAAATCATGCAGCCCTAATGTTTTAGAAATGGCACAGTGCTGCTTTTGTTGTCCATTAGCGCTACAGGGCATTTCAGCTGGTACCAAAAGCCATCCAGTATTGTTTTCTTTAAAACTACTTCACATGTAAACTCATTCACAGGCCAATCTGTTTATACAGAAACATTTCCAGTTCCAAAAATCCATTTCTTTTCCATATCCAATTCCAGTCTTTTCAGCTTTTTGTTGTGAGATTTGTTATCCGATATGATTTTTTCCAATATCAAATCCACTGTTCTTTGCAGATATTGGCCCCGATACTGAAATTGGGTCTCTGATCCGTCCCTGTGTTGCATGAAAGCCATTTTTCTTGAGGCAATGAACAAAATAATCTTTTCGATTGCAATCAGCCTCTCAAAAAGGGATACTGGAGATGCTTCAAGGAATAAGGTTAATATTAAAGACATGCGAGTATGAATAATTATTCATAATATGAAGCTCTGAAGGAAATCAAGAATTTTAGATTAGCTGCACTATATATTCTCAGAATATTATTATTATTATTTAATGCATTTAAAAGTTCCTTTACGTTTGGTGGAATTTTCATACGCGTAAGCTAGCGTTAAGAATCTTGACGATAGTTTAATAGCGGTTCATTTGGAGACGGTTTGATGTCTGGTTCAGGTTTTTTGGGGGGGCTTTTCAGTCGCTGTGTTTACAAACTATTTGGACGATCTGCCAGCAGAAACACTTCGCGCGTATTGGTCGACAGATGTACGAAACAGGAGTTGGCTAATAATCTTTGGAGCTTTGATTAGAAACATGGTTTGTGCAGATTTCTAATTGGCCAGGGTGGCAGTGGTAATATGGGCAGCAGTGTTCGGTTAAAAGATGAATAAACCCACTGACCAGGCTGGTGTTGGGAATAATCAGCCTAATGAGCAGCAGATATCCTTCCTTTCGTTTGTTTGTTTGTTTTGAGTTCTCGTTTTATTTCTTCTGATTTTTTTTATTTTTTTTTTTTTAATGAATCGTCATATTTCTAAGCCTAAATTAGGGCAAAGTCTGGGAGAGGGATCTCTGTTTCCAAGAGCAGCCTGTTTGCATGTTTTCAGTCTTCAGAACTCGTGTTCCTGTGATGTGGATTTGGCAGCGAAACGAGCCTCAAGATTTCGGCCACCATGTCGTCGTGACCCATGCGTTTTAAATCCTTTTCCACATGAAATTTTGTATACATGGACACGAAAACAGAGCAGAACAGAAACAGAGGCTTGCCCTCCCTCCAAGCCACATGAGTAACAGCTTTTCAGTTGGGCTGGGATTTGGGGTGCCGTGAAACACAAGATCGTCAACTCCCTCCGCTGCAGTCGGCCCTGTTTATGAACCGCGAGTCCGACTCAGTGTTGCACAGCTGCAAATGAGAACTAACGGGTCTGACGGATCAGCTTGTTCTCTCTCTGCGGGGCATGGAGCTAAGCACCACAACCCAACAAACGCGCACCAGTTAGTCAAGCTACCCTTCAACAGACCATGAATGTTCTCTTTGTAGTTATCTTCATATTTCCAGATACGTAAGAACAGCCCATTCTCTGTGCTACCTGTGCTTTTGAAGTGTGAGAGAGGACTAGCCAGGATGACCACAGGAGGGCAGAACCCTACCATTAATGATATTTGAAGCCAGAAAGACCCTGATTCCACTGAGGACTTCAGAGCCATGGGACTCTTTTGTTTAATAACCCCACTGTGTCTGAGCTCAAATATTGTACTTGTTTGGAGACCAAATTTAAATACCTAGGAATTTTAGCAAAAGGGTACGGGTTGGATTATGCAACTTCAGCGGTTACTTCTGTTCTTGATCCCAACATCATCTCGTGTCTCAGAATGAGGCATTCATCTCTACAGGCTGGCAGACACCTTTGTGATATCTAATCATCCTTCCTTCGGCTACCTTACGACTAAACTTGGCACATAGTTTCAATGGTCGGGAAGTTCCCAAGGGGGACTTTTGGGTAAAGACCACAATTAGCAGAAGATAAGGACATCACGGTCCCTCCGAGATCCTGGAACGAAATCCAATAACACTAGCGGTCTGTTTTAGGTTACAGACGTCTCAACAGCCTTTTTGTGTGAACTCTCACCAAAGCTGCCAGTTACTACACTTTGTTTTTTTTGTTTTTTTTCCCCCGCTCTGCTTGATGTGTTCTCGGGTTATGCAGAATGCATTTCTGGTAGGACGCTATCCAAGTGGTTTAAGCAAATCATTCAGGACCTGAATGAAGATATGCATAGAGTGGTGATGTCCTGTCTCCCGTTCGCCGACACTTGTTTGAAGTTCTTGGACGGGGCTTTCCAAAGAGAGACTTCTCATATGAAAGTAATTTTGAATCGCACTTGCCGCCAGTTATCATAATGCCGCATAAAGTGTAAGTGATATTGGAAATTTGTCCTGCAAAGTCAGCTTTGTCTTACAGCACATTACACGGAGGGGTACAGCTGCTCTAACTAGAAACAAAGACGGTGTTATCGGCGCTCACAACCCTGAAACTGTCAAACTGAACACGACAGCCTTGGTTTTGTTCATTTGTTTGGTGCACTTTGAGAAACTCCACCTTGTGTTGGTGCTATTCAATCTTAAAGCAGCAACCCGGAAGACGTACCGTACTGTACTACTTTCAGACTTTAAAATCACTAATGGTGCTATTGACATGAAAAAGAAAAGTCAGGTCTGATTTTTGACTTAAAACTCAATCTCTACGTCAACGGTTAGGAATTACGACCCCGTGCATGCGTATGGGATACAAATGAACGGATATTATATGCTATTATTGTTGACATTAAAAGGCACCGAACCCTTGTTGGTTTTCACAGCTGTCTTCACGGTCCAGATGAGTCTGTGTTGCGTAATGGAAATAAACAGCATTGCAGATTATTTCCACTTGCTCATATACTCGTCAACAAGAAAAACAGCCCCTCTGCATTTGTCCTGAAGTAGCCATGAATTAGTAGCAGTACAAAAGAACCCTGTTTGTTTCTAATTATGTCATCCTAAGCAAGCTTTTTAAAGCAAGCAAAATGCAATAATCTGCCTAATTGGTAAAGTAAAGCCGTCTCATTCCGAGCCTCGTTTTGATAGTGAGCGATGGTGATTGAGTGCAGCCATTATGTGATGAGAACTTGGCCAGACCTAAACAAACCCTGCAATTTAGGGTTTACCATCATAGACCCTGAGGGAATTCTCATTGCTTCTGCCTGCTCTTAATGAATGGGTTACGGACTAAACAGAGACTACATGGCAACATCTTTTTCTCTTCTTTTTTTTTTTCTTCTTTCTTTCGCTTTTTGAGCTCTGGGAATATTATGTAGTCACAAGGCAATAGAGATTTATGTAGTAAGTCATGAAATTTGCTTCCCACATCGAGCCATGACAGCCTGGACATCGCTTGGGCTCATGATGGACTGCGGTTAAGCTAGCAAAACCATGATTAACTTAACTGCACATCAAATTCAGTGAACCCTGCCCTTGTCCAATGATGCCATATAAGCGTTTTGAGTCAAATTCACGGAAAATGGAAATCTATCAACCAATCAATCAAAAAACATTATCTGTAATGGACAAGTCATTACAAAAACAAAGTGTGTCACTGTTCGTTTGGATTCCCTTGAAGAAATGTCGTTGATTTTCTGATGAGTAGCAGTTCTGAGTTGGTGCACAGGAGAGTACTTGACATGTAAACTCAATCACATTCAAATCACCACTCCATGGCTGCCTGCTATGGATCAAATAATCAAGATTTTTTTTTTTCCGCCTCTCTCAATAGTGAATTGCAGTAAATGAAACTCAACACCACCATGATTGCCTTTGCTGATTTGGACAATGGTCAAAGAATTGAGATGCACTCTTGGTAACAGTGGCAACACGCTCCACTTGTCATGCCCGAGGAAGAGAAATGGAAGCCGACCCTTGACCTTCGCACCACATCTGGATACTATTAGATGGTTTTCATCCCTTTTGTCAGCGAGTGGACTTCCCACCTAAATCACGGCCTTCGCTCTACCTGCTGTCATCGCATTGCGCTAAGCGTCACAAATCAGTGGCTCTCTTTGGAAGCGATGCTATCTGGACCGCCAGAAGCTACGGATTATGTTACCGCCGTAAACATCTCGGATTCTGATGCAGAGCTTCGGTGCAGGAATATTCTCCACGCTGGGATGACGGTGAAATGTAAATCATCTTTTTGTGTTTATCTAAAAAAAACATCCTCATCTCGAAGCCGCAAGCTGACCATCGGGCTCATCCGCTCTCTGGGTGGTGAATGTGCGTTTTTATACAGTGTATTTACTTCGTTTATATTTCTGTCTCCTGTTTTGTCTGGCCCTAATGCGGAACCTGATGCTCTTTTATGTTTGGGTACAAATCATTGTTCTAATTAAATCTGATGTTTCACACATGTCGGTCAGTGTTCTACACATCCTTTCCTGAGCTGTCCAAAGTGCTGAATCAAAGAGGTAGTTCGATATCGAACGAGATTTATATGTTTCATGGTATTTTTTCCTTTTAGGATAGATATCTCTGTCTAGCTTCACAGCCAGCTGGTGTTTGAAGTAGGGTCTGTTTGACAAGGGTGGGAATGAGGGGCTTGCCATGTCAGGATGAGATGTTTCTGTAGCAGCAGAGACCTATTAGAAGGGTAAGATGAATGGACAGCATGGGAGTAGTGTACTTTTTCTCATAGTGCGGCGGTGAAAAGAGTCCCGCAGAAGAATCGCCCTGAATTGTCCCTCTGAGACGCTTAGATAAACACACTACTCCAATAGACCTGGTGTCCAGTTACTGCAAGAGCCAGGCTGAAAGAAAAGAGTTGCAGAGCATTGTGAAAAGCATTGTGGTCTCGTCTACTACTATCCCCTTTCCTTCCTTTTTATTATTATTTTTTTATTACTTTTATTGTTGTTGTTGTTGCTGTTATTGGAGGTGACTTTTTACCAACCAGAAACCACCGTTAATTCTGAAACCAGCACAAAGCAGCATCCTTTACAGATCAAAAACAGAAGTCTGGCGATCTGATCTAATAATTGCTGGAGTCCTGTGTGTGTGTGTGGATGGGGGAAGTTATCCCACGCTTGTGAGATAGCCCGAGGACACACTTAGGTAGAACTAACAGGCAGGAGCTGCACTTCCACACTGGCTCCATGGACACAAAGTTCCTCTAAATGAAACAAAACCCAGGGATTGGCATGGGGGTCGGTTACAACCATTGTCATCACCTTAACCCTCCACCAACCCGAAAAAAAACTTCACAGGCATCGACAGACCACGGTCTAACCCCTCCACCCCCCAAGCAATAGGAGATGATCTCATTTCAGCGTTTACAGGATAAGAGTTTTGGCAACAAAACTTCCCAGTACCTAAAATAAGACCGATGGCTCCATCGAGATTTGGTCGGGGTTTAATCTCATGTACTTCAGTTTCACGTCCGTACTCCAGACGACAGCCTTTGGGAAGAGACCTCTTATTAGGTTAAAGACTATTAGGTAGAGCAGGCATTATATAATCAATAAAAAACAGGCTTTAGTGACTCTAATGACTTTGCAGCCACCCACAAAGATTTGGAAACGATATCAAAACTGCCACTTACTGCGGTCAGCCGCTCAGCAGGGTGGAAATGTACTCGAAGCTTTTCGAAACCTCAGAAACCTCTAGACAACTGCCATTAAGAGATTTGATTTCCCTTGATGATGAATACTGCTTTATATTACCAAGCGCCTCTCGGTTTCATAGAGCGAAAGAAAACTGCCAAAGTGGTAGACGCTCTCTCTCTCTCTCTCTCTTTTTTTTTTTTTTTTTTTTTACCTATGAGACTTAATCAAATAATATTGTGGTCTGATTAAGAGACTTTCTCTTACAGAACCTTCCGGTCTAGTGAATGCCACACAGGCAGCTTAAAACAACCGGCTTTAGTGCTGTTACGGAGACTTTCGTTTCTCTGTGGCCATTTAATGAGGTTTTTTTTTTTTTTTGTTGGTGGTGAGAGTCTTGTTTCTCATTTTGTCAGCTAGAATTTGAGGAGTTAAGCTTCTGAGCCGCACAATAATAACCTGATTGCTCAAATCGGGCCTTACTGTGTATTGAGGCACTTACAGAGCTTGTTAAACCTAATCCTACATGTACTCGCTCTACTGTTCCTTTGATCAGGCATACAAGTAGCTACTCAGTCCGTCTGCTCAAGTAGAGCTCAGTATGTTATTACTGAAAAGTCGGCTGATACGTGTCCGTGTCCAAAATAAATTTGCCAGTTTGACCCCGAATACGGATTAACTTTGATTTGATTAGATCAGTTTCAACTGTATTGTCGCTGCACATATGTATGTTACAAGACAACGGAATACAGTTAGCATCTAACCAGCAGTGCACTTGTTGTTGTAAACGGTACACAGAGGAGCGGTTTAAATATAATGAGTGTAAACGATGATCAGGTCATATTTATAATAATGACAAGTCTCTGATGTGTATCCGTCTTAAACGACATAGACGTACATCTTAAATATCATATTCTCGCTCCACATTAAACGTCCTCGTGCTCCAGATGTGCTGCTTTGATGTCCGTGGGTACAAAACCTACAGAGTGTTCATGAGCTACACAGGACAACGTGCGCTTAATCATACCATACAAGGTGTTGAGAGATTATTACAATTGTATTGTAATTTTAAATGTAAAAGTTCTGATCCGGACGATATGCGCCAAACATCTGGCGAATAAACACGGCGCAGTATTATTTTCAGAATGAGTTTCTCTGTAAATTTAACCTTGGAAGCGTTGTTATGGTATAAGTAGATTTGTAAAAAAGCTGTTGTTCGATCCTGAGCCCAGGTGTCTGAGTGGCGCATGTTCGTGTCATGTCTGTGTCGGAATCATCAAGTTTCTCTCGTTTCCTCTCCAAAAAAACTTGCCAGTAAGTTAACCGTCAACTACAGACTGCTACGCTGTGTGAAGGAGTGTGAGTGATGTCATAGTAAGGGTCCCGTTCAGGGTGTGTTCCCACTTAAAGCCTAGTGTTCCTAGTACATGATCGACCCTGGGCAGGATGAAATAGTTATCGAGATTAGTGATTCATTAAAGTTACAAAAGTTAATAAGCTTCAGACTCCAACTAGATTCAGTTGGACTTAAAAATAAAATTAGGATCGTGGCTCCCTCTTAAAGCTCAGAACATTTTAGCTGTTATTTGTTTATTTATTTATTTATTTATTTATTTAAATAAATAAATATATACAGGGCTCAGGATTGTGCAGTAGAGTCATGTACAGTAAGCAATATGCACAAAATAAGCAACACGATGAACAGAAGTTTAGTTAATCTTTTAGCCAACTATACACACTGAGCAAAAAATGTAAAAATAATAATAATAATAATAATAATTAATGGGTCATGCAGGAAAATCTTACAGACACACATGATTAAGTGTTTTTATGATTGTTTTTAGTTGTTTCTATGGCCAATATATATATATATATATATATATGTGTGTGGGAGGCTCTGAACTTCAAACTGTGCATTTGGGTTTTCAGATAAGTCAGGTATATAAAAGTGATGATAACTATATGTTCTACCTGACTTATCTGAAAACCCAAATGCACAGTTTGAAGTTCAGAGCCTCCCACATATATATATATATATTTATTGTGTGTGTGTATAAATTCCTTTTTTTTTTTTTTTTTTACTTTTTTATTCTCATTGGCCTATGCAGTGTTGCCGGCACATATCTGAGTTTCATGTGTTAAAGAATACTTTTAGGAAGCTGGAACTATTAAGCATACACACAACCCTGGAGAAACCCTAAGGGCTTTGTCCTTCTGATGAAACCCTTCAAGGTGCCATGTAGGATTCAACAATGGAGTTTTCCTTTTCAGATTGAGTTTCAAGTAAAGAGAGAGAGAGAGGGAGAGAGAGAGAGGGGGATAAACTGAAAGAGAGCGTTTCCGGGCTCCGTGTAACCTCTTGTGGTGTTTGAGAAAGGGCAGTACGCATAAATAGAATGAGAATTAGCTCAGCTTACAGGACAAGTCGAGACAAACACCAAATATGACTTTAAAAGTGTGTTTCTAAATAAACGCGTGTTAGCTCTTCTCACGTCTGTGATCTTACAAGAGGCCAAGCGAAGGGTGAGACGAAGCAAGTGAGGTTTAAACCTCAGCAGGGGGGAAAAAACAGTGACCCAAAACATCAAGCGAGAAGCGTTCTATAGTTTTTGTACATTGTCCCCTTTGTTCATTAACGTGGTGAAGAGTGTATTGTTGGCCCAGACTCAATGTACAGGCAGTGCAGCAAATAAGAGCCTTGGAGATGATCTCGCATCTGGTCCTGCTCAGGGCTAAACAACTACAGCAACTCTGCTTATCATCAGTATATAATCATATACCAGAATGGTTCAAGGCTGATCCACACCCCCAGTGTCTAATATCTGATCACATCTAAAGATATACTGTACCACTGCAGCGTTTTTGGGAAACCGGTGCCAGCAAAGTGCGATACAGTGCCGTAGCATAAACTGTGATTCCTGTAAGATCTACTGATGAATGATGACATAGTGGTGGGAGTAGTGGTTTTTGGTTTTGTCTGTGTGTGTGTGTGTGTGTGTGTGTGTGTGTGTGTGTGTGTGTGTGTGTGTGTGTGTGTGTGTGTGTGTGTGTGTGTGTGTGTGTGTGTGTGTGTGTGTGTGTGTGTGTGTGTGTGTGAGGGGGACAGGTAAAGTTATCCTGTGGGAGCCGCCCCATTTGTGTGATCTGCCCCATTCAGGTGGTGTAAAGGGGGGGGGGGGGGGGGATGTCTCCTGCCTTGATGAAACCCTGGCGTCCCTTTTGTTGTTTGTGAAAACAAAACAAAAGAGTTTGAGAGCCAAAAACAGAAGAGGAAGGGGAAGGGGGGTGGGGGGGTGTTTGAGTCAGTCAAGAGCAACAATGAAGTCTGCGCTCTGGAATAGACATGATGTCACGCACCGAGGTCCCTGGTGAGGGTCAGGTAGGGTGGGGTGTCCTCTCATTGGTGCGCGCACACACACACACACACACACACACACACACACACACACACACACATTCATTCATACGCGTTCTGTAACTGTCTTTCTCTTCCTCCGTACCTGTTCTTCTCTTCATCTCTATTCATTCCGTCTCTGTGTCTGTTTTCCTTTCATTTCCTCATTGTTCCCTTCTCTCTGGCCGTATCTCCATTCTTCTCCCTCTCGCTATACATGAATGTGTGTTTTGTGCGTACGTCCGGGCGTGTACGTGTGCGCGTATGGCACATCCACGAGCGTGTGAATGAACTCCATGTGGGCGTCGCCGGCCACATAATGGGACTCCTCACAGCTCCACTTCCGCACGGTGGTCATTTGAAACGCCCATTTCCAGGTCATTCATTCAGAGCGATCCCCGGTGAATGTGCCTCTGCCTGGTGAGGCCGGCTAAAGGATCGCTCCCATGGGAACGACATGCACGCAGCAGGCACGCCGGCAGGAAGAGCTTAGCGTTCGCGTTCATATCTATCTTTCTTAATCATGCGTTACTGACTGCGTCGTTAAGTCCTTATGAAGCTGGAAAATGTTTTAACGTAGCAGCATAACTGATCCGGAACGTCGGGTGTCTGCAGCCCGGGCCCACTAGAATGTCAAATGGCTACGTTAACAGATTGCAATGCAGTGTGTTTTTGTAAAAAAGACAAAGAAAGAAAACATCAGGAAACGCTTGATTATTTGTCGTTTACATCGCCGACACCCACACGCATACACAAATGCAAAGCAGTATTTCCTTTAGGATTGATTGGTAAATGATCCCGCATGCCTTGTTCACACACCCGCCAGCTCTAAATGAACATTCTGAAGGAGGGTCAACTTGTGGGTGGTCAGGAACAAATTCAAGACAGGAACTTGGAAAAGTGCAGCTCCACAAATACCTTTCCATTCTAATGTATGCACAGACACAAACTAGTACCACAAATGGGGGGGAAAACATCAGATGGAACTGGCCAGCTGAGCAGAAAGACCGAGCAGAGGGACCAGATGCCTGACATACCACGGTGCCGCCACCACCACCACCACCAGCAGCACCAGCAGCACGTATCCCTGCCACGCTCCATGCCCTAAAGCCACGGGCAAGCATCCAAAACCACCATGCCGCTTCCCTGTGTAGGAGCATGTTTTTGTTAGCATAAGGGTGCGGGGCTAAGGGGAGAAATGCTAATGCTTGCTCTTGGCTCGATTACCCGCACGCACGTAGGCTGAAGCGGATGCTGGCAGGCACGGTCTATCCCAGTCCATAAATAAAACCCCTGTGAGGTGCTTGCATGTTTCCCCACCCAGATCTCACCATGTGTTTCTACCTTTGCCTTGATTGCTAACAGAGAGAGAGAGAGCTTGCTTCGGCTCCGAGCCCATACTTTAGCCCGAGCTCGCTAGTGAAGCCGGTGATCCGGGTGGCGCTCTATTGTTGTGGGAGGACCAACTGTCTCGAGTAAGTCTCTGGCAATTGTTCCGTCTCTTTACTTAGATACAGGAAATCGTACCCTTTGCCACCCACAAGCAGTCAATGGTGCCTATCCAGTTTAAAGTGCTAAAGTGAGACTTCAGGACAAAAGAGCCTTTCTGGAGATGAAGGACAACAGTTGATGTGGATGGAACGAGGGGGCCTGGAGAGGCCCTCCCGGGAGAAGGCGTGGCAGTGTCATCATCTTGCACTGCTAAAAGGTGCACAATGCACGAGGAGATCATATTTTTCTGTTTGACAAATGGATCTGCCACGGTGACTATGGTGAGAGTGATCACCCTCATGCGGGGGGGAGGGGGAGGGGGAGGGGGGGGGTTGTAATACATCATGCCTAACGGTAACAGACAGAACCCAGCCTAAGTTCTGGTATGCTTTAGGAAGCAAAGTCCTCGTGATGCAGCAGCAGACCTCGAATTAAAAGCTCAGTGTCGAGCGATGCCATGGTCAGCCACAGTGTTTGTTGAGGTTCCAGCGTACACACTCGTGATGGTGCACATCTGCTGCAAACTGATGTCAGTTTCAAGGCAGCAAGCGAAATGGCATTAAACAACAAAAACGCCAAACGGCCGAGAGCGTTGATTGGCGCTTCATAACACCGGTGACCACAAGAGAAAGACAAAATGAGGCACGTGACAAGTACCCGCTGCTGGCCGGGTCGGACGTGTCCTACCGTGTATAATAACTTATAAGTGTTTGCTTGCAGGCAGTTTTGAAGTTTTTGAACTTGCAGGCCGTCACGCTGAGCCCCAAACACTCTGAACATAAACAGGATGGAACGTGAAAATGGTTAAAGCCATGACTGATCTAGATACAAAACAATCTAGCATAAACCATTAAAGCTAAAGCGCGTCAGTGGTGGGTTGGGTTCAGCTCTAATACCTAGACATATTTATAGTATTGTGCACCCGACGTTTCTTCATATTAAATGAAATGATGAAACGCATGTTTCAGGCTGCAAAGTGCCTGAAGGTACAATTTAAAAACAGGTCGTTTATGCATCAGCGTCAGCAGCGACCTCATTTCCCCTCTCGTCTGTTCCAACGACCTCAGCGTTCTCATCACCTCCTGATCATCTGTCATCATCTGCACCTGATTCTCACTGGTTCAGGCCTTAAGTTAGATGTTTGTTTGTTTTTTTTTATCCTTAAATGATTCATAGGTCACCGTGTGGCTTAACAAACAGAAAACATTCCTCTGAATCTGCTCAGGTACAGCGACTGGAGTGAAAATAACAGGAGACAATCATAAAAGCCCTGCAGGAACCTGGAGAACTGTTCCTCAAGACTAAAATACAAGAACGTCCGACTCTTTGGAAGCAAAATATGAAGAGATGTGGACCGGCTCTAGACTTCTGCACGGTACTGTTCTGTACATTCAGCAAAGACGGTGTTTAAAATATTGGCAGAAAAAAGAAAGTGGACCATTTGATGTGGAGCCATACAACAATTGCAGTCATTTTGATGTTATTATTTCATTTTTAAACGAAGGTTCCTGAGTAACGTTGCTTCTACATCTCAGTCTGGGAATTGTGGGAGGATAAGAAGATCAAAGTTCTGCTCAGAGGGATGAATGTCTGACCAGCGGGCAATCTGCAGGTTAAGATCTTGACCAGGTAGACGACCTGACGAACATACCGGATAACGGACTAACGTGGACGTCGGATCGTTTCAATCCAGAACTGAATCTAGAACTATTTCCGTTCTCGTCCTTGAGAGTGATACTTTAGTTTTAAAAGTCCCTTTTTCCTGTCCATTTCTAGAATGACTCTTTTCAGGATTTCTGGTTCACATTTCTCCGCACACGCCTCGTGATATCGGATGGATTGCGCATTTGTCACTACAGTGAATCGATACATTTTCCAGACTGCTTCCCCCACTCGAGGCTTTCCAATAATGCTCAGTCTAGTAGTGTGAATCAGGCCAGCTGCTGATCAAAGTCAGGCCATGACCCTCCCACGG
This sequence comes from Clarias fuscus, assembly GCA_030347435.1. Lineage (NCBI taxonomy): Eukaryota > Metazoa > Chordata > Actinopteri > Siluriformes > Clariidae > Clarias > Clarias fuscus. The sequence continues at coordinate 1,430,704 of CM059211.1, forward strand.
CACATCCTGCATTCCTCCTTAAACACATTCGCATGCACTCTATCGCTCCCTCCACAACTACACATCCATCATCCCGATTCCCCACCAGTTCTTTTTAATTCTCAACAATTGTAAAGTCAACAACAAGCTTTCACAACCGCAGAAGGATGCCAAAAGGTTTCTGTAGACCTAGACATGTGTTTCATAATATAGCCGTTTAAGGAGACATATACATCCAACGAGCTTCGAATAGAACAGCTTTTTCCATAGCAAGTGCCAAAACAAATCACGTTTCATTCATACCTGATTCATGTTTCGCTTTTTAAGTATATATACAGTATATACACGATAATAGTAAGTGTTTGAAATGTACTGGGAAGTGATATGAGCTGTGTCGGTCAGAAAACACCGCCATAATAACAGGTTCAAATTTTGTGCTGGACCAAAGGCATCAGGACAGAACCAGATAAGAGGTTGTATGTTCATCTTGTTATTTAAAATTAAAGGTATTTGTTCGGATATTAATCATGTAAGTATGTCATTCTTGTGCAAACTGTGACTTCAAAATGTAACACACAGGATGTTAACTTGGATCCTTAATCCTTAATAATGACTATTTCTATCATTTCTGTTCGGAGCCGTACGATTTATGAGTTATTTTTTAAGGATAAAAAAAAAAGATATATATTGAAATTGTAAAACAGTGGAAAAGACAGGACGCGGTACATCAGCTGTGCTGGATCTGATTTTCGAACCGAACATGTATGCATGCCATCAGAGCGATTATAGGATAATTGTATACAGATCGGAAGACGTCTCTGTGATTTCTGATTAGAGCTCTAGGATTTGTTATCTTCTCAGTCGTTATTCACATGGCATCGGCGATGGAAGAGGATCATTCAAAATGGATCTCCAGTTTTACAGAATGTGGATGCCATCAGAGTGATTATAAAATAATCGTGTACAGATTGAGAAGTTTCTGTCGAACCTGTACAATCACCGAGTTCAAAAGATCCTTTAGTGCCCAAAAAACATTAAAGTCATCCATCTCTAAAGAGCGGGTCTGTGGTTCCAATAACCTTTGCTGATGCTGAACAGAGCTTTGTCAAAATAACTCAAATCACTGTGTCTTAGATGTGAAATCATAGGTTTTTAAGCAAAAAGATACAGTATCTTTATGTGACCAGGCGAAATCCACTCATTTTCACTTCATCCAGCTGCCAAAAACAAATATAGGTTTTTGTTGTTTTTTTCTCCTTTTATCCTGGGGATTTATGTTGACCGCAGATCAAATGATTTATACTTAGCAAGACCAAAATTAAGTAAAGAGCATGCACTTCAAAGTTAGAAAATCAAATAACAACCTGGACTGGAACACAACACTAGCTTTCATCTTCCAGGAACTAAAAAAAAAAAAAATCCTGTGCCAGCATGAAACGTCATCCCGAAGTAGTACAAAGAAACCGGTGGAGTCGTATACAGGAAATAAGTAATGAAGGATGCCGGTGCTTGGTTGTCTGATGCCTTCCCGGCTTAGCCCATGGCTCCGAGGTCAAATAATACCTCTAAGAAGCATAGGAAAGGATTTTCAGTTTACATTACCAGTCACACGAGCCTTTGTCTAGACACTAGCCTCGACCCTACACCTGTCACACCCAGGGCTGAATCCACTGCAACCCTGACTAGGATAAAGATGCATTGCATTAATGAGTTTTATTTCAACTAAAGACAACGTATTGAAGCCTGTAAATGCTGAGGAATCTTCTGCGGGATGAAGAAAATCCTGAATACAGTGTGAACAAGCCCGATGACACCAAACATTCCAGGGTAAGTCGAGTTTAAAGCTCAAATCACAAACAAGAGTGCCTTGTGGGTTTTTACTAACCCCCTTAACAAGCAAGAAAACCCGCAGCAGTCCTCAATCAATCCTTCATGAAGGGATCTTTCACCCATGGCATGTTCAGTTCATGGTGTTTCACTTTTCTTTGTCGTTTCTGGTTAGACTTTCTGGTTAAATTGTTTTCATTTGCGATTATAATGTGAATTGTATTCCTAATTCCTAGCCAAGTGCGTAATCCTGATTTTGTTTATGTGTTAAAGGATATTTCTTATAAAATAATGTTATGTCTGCCTTTGCATCCTTGAAAGATTGCAAGACCTCGGCGAAGGTGCAGCAGGACAGAGGAGACTGTGTGTTGCCACTTTAGGCATGAAATGTGTCTTCTCTGGGAGGACATACGTATATATATATATGGACATTGGATAACGGGGACAAGTCGTCCCCCCAACTCCTCTGATCCTCTGATGGAGATTTTATGACGATCCTGGCAAATCTAAAGCACTGGGGAGACACTGAGTCCAATTCATGCTGCTCATGCTTACCAGTCTGGCTGCCAGTTGGGAAGAGATTGTTGTGGCCAAGTGACACTGTGAAGATTTTTCGACTCATAAAACAAGTATTCTCCACAATCTGTGACGAACCACCGGTCACCCAAAGTGAGAGATGGCTAGCAATATCATGCTTCTAGGAAAGATCAAAAGTGCCACCACAGAGTGACCTCCCTTATCCTGTCCCTGTCATGCCCCACCCTGGACACTAACAACCCTGAGTTATGCCATGCTCAGTTCCAGTTATACACTGCATGGCCCCCGTCATACCCCGCACTGTCTCGGGCATGTCAAGTCATGTTCCAGTCAGGGACTTGCCATTGGCCCTTGGGGAGATCTCCCCTGTCAGGGGCCCTCAATTCAATTCAATCAGGCTGTCACTGGAGGCTTCGCCACTGAGATCTACCCTGTCCTAGACAGGGTCTCACCAGAGACCTAGTTAGTTCTCAGTAAATGAGAAGTTGATCTTTGTGTCCGTCTGCCTCTCTGTCTGTCTGTTTGTCTGTCTGTCATAAATCAACTATAATATATTAAAATTATTAATCACAATATGTAACGATATGTCGCATCAATAATTAGTAAATGAAACATTTTAACTGTCGTCATCATTGTATAAGAGGCACTTAGCACTCTGTCACTTTCTCACACCAGGATGTGCTTATGTAAGGAAGATGATGCCACAGACTTTTCTATTACGGCGGTACCTCTGAATACGAGTTTAATCCGTCCTGGAGGCGAGTTCTTAAGGTGAAAAGTTGTATTGTGAAGCGCATTGTCCCATAGGAAATAATGTAAATGCAGGTAATCCGTTCCGGCCGCCCAAAAATATCACCAATATTAGCGATTTCCAACACTATAATCATATTTTTGCACATACAGAAAAAAAACAATCAAAACATTTAGAAAAATAGTGTAAATTGAGTAAAATATGAAATAAACACAATAGACATTAAACCTCACTTAACATTAATTTATGATTCCTCTCGGCACCGAATGCTTTAAAAACCAAACCTAGAGCGGCTCCCTTTTCTTCTTGCTGCCATACTTGCTTCTTGCAACAACAAAAAAACGCAAAAAGTATGTAAACTCACATCTCTTGACTTTCCACTGATGAACGTGTCCCGGACGTACGCGCGACTTAGTCGGCTTTCGGTATAATAGTTTGTATGGCGCGGCAAATTTCTCGGGCGAAAATTCTTATGGCGGGGCACCAAAGGTACTTCTGTAGATGACGATCATGCACTCTGAAACACAATCCCCACCGCCAACCTTCTCTTGGGGGCATTACGTCCATACATCAAGACTGCAAGCCTGAATGCACACCGTCTATCTCATATGCAGTATAATCACATCCTTAAGTGTGATGTTTTGAGGTGCATCTAACACTTCATCTGGGTTAAAGGTATCCTTAAACGTTTTGTGTAGAACCTTCATCATGGTACAGAGGCGTGATGATTCAGAAGAGAAACCCCAGCCAGTCATCCATATCAAGACTATCTGCAGACTGTAAACTCTTCTGTCCTGTTGCTTGTTCATTTCGTCCAGAAACCTTTGAAAAGATACGAGTCTGAGGTTCATTTAAAAAAATGGCCAGGGCATGAAATGAATCCCATGGCGTCATGGTGTTAATCTGAGATAAGAAGTAATAAATCATGTCACGCTGACGGTGACAGATTTTCAACTGTCTGTGTCTCCCGTAACTGATAAAACCATCCGAGTCATTACAGGAACAATGTTTGTGTTAGCACTCTGGCACTTCTATTAAAAGGCATAATGTATCATCATGACTGCTCATGATTTGTGTGGAATGATGGAAAGACAGCTGGGGAAACTGTTTCACCCGGACAGGCTCCAGGAATTAGGAGTTGGCTCAGCACTACCAGTGTGTTTGGATAACCTCTGAAATAATAATGGCTAATTTATTACAAAGTTTATGTGTACAGTTTGGTTAGCCTGATGGGAACTGTCTGTCAATTTCGAAACAGAAAAAAAAATGAATGATGTCAAAACCAAAAAACCCTATTAAAAGAGTAATGGAAACTGTGAGCGGCTTAAAGCATGATAATATTTCACTGAGCCGCCATGTCACGGCCGCTATCGACCGATCCGAGCGTATATTACCGCGTCGACCATTAATCTACTATGAACGCATTCGTTTACATGTGGAGCGTATTAACTTTGCCTTTTGCGGTTTTATTGTAATAATTAGGAAAGTAGAAACAAAGCAATGAGAGAAAGGAAAATCAAAACCATGGGCTTTCTTGATGCTCTTCCCTGTTGTGATTGTTGCTGAAATGGCAAAGATTTGAACCGCGTGCCTTCCTTAAATAAATCCGACTAATCAAACTGAGTTTTTATAATAATAAATATTCTGACAGGCCTTTTTTAAATAATTATTATTTAAAACCCTGAAAATCGATTCTAAGCTTCTAAAGAGCTCCTAATGTTCAGGCTGACAAAAACTCCGACATCCATGATGCACAGTGTGATGTATGTCAAATCAATGCGAGGTCCATAATCGTACTTTTTATTTGCACTGGGTGTAGGAACTGCAGAAGACGTCATGAGCTCAGGTTCATTCGGCACCTCCGTCTCAGTTATTCCACCATCGATGTCCAGGAAAAGCGTGGCGTGCGCCATCGTAGGCGCCTGATCGGGGCTGATGATCAGCGGCGACGGGGCTGATGGGCGGCTGAGCGCCAACGCAAATAACCGACCTGGAAAACCAGGACACGTTGGTGCCAGCTGAGAGCGCGAGAGAGCCAAATTAACAGATTTCAGCCGGCGCTTTGTGTGTGTGTGTGTGTGTGTGTGTGGCCCACGACTGCCATGAATTTAACACCCTTTACCGAGCCTGCGTGCATGTTACTCAGCGTCCAATTTCAGTCCAAGTTAGAGCGCCACTGTACCGTTTGGAACACTCGACTGAAGATACCTGAAAGAAAACCACTGTTATTTTTGCCCTGGAAGGTGTGTGTCGGTCCTCTACCCCTTCCAGCTCCAGACTTGGTCATTACTTGCAATTAAAAACATGTGCGAAAAATCATAGCTGGGCAGTTAAAGGGAACTTTGCTGGCCGTGAGGGAAAGGCCGGCGTTCTGTAATTACTGTTAGGTTTTTGCCTTTGTACCGTCAAAGAAAGTGAGAGAGTGATTTATTGTTGGTTTCTCCCCCAGACACCAAGGCTTTTAAGAAACTCATAAAAGTGGCTGAAAAGATTTGAAGGAATTCATGTGATTTCCATAAGCATGTGCTGCTTTACACTGACAGTTTGCATTCACTTTATCCTGAGTCAAGTCAAACAAATTCATGCTACACTAAGAGTATTTTCATTTATACATACGAATGAAATACTAAAAAAAAGAAAAGAAAAAAAAAAGAAGTGTTTTTACAACCTTTTTTTTTTTTTACATCTTTTGCAATTTTTTCCACATTTCCACAAAAGTTGCAAGAATGTATTTATCTAGTTTTGCAGTCAAACCCATCATATAGAATATTAATATTAATTGGCCGGCAAAGAAAAAAAAAAAAACATTGCACACTCTAATATATTCATTCTACTCCCTTTAGCTTTGGTAATAGTGTGCAATGTGGTGGTCAGTGTTCATGTGTGTGAATGATTCCTCGCGTTCGCGAGTCCTGGAATACGGCGCGCGCCATCAGGGAAGAAGAAGCCCTCCATAGATGTGATGTGCTGGTGATTCAGTACATTCAGGTGGTCATGTGACTTCATTTCATCTCCACATGACGTCGCTGAGTCTCGACCTGAGCGACTGAAGCGACCCCAGATCATAACAACACTGTCTCCAGAGGCTTGTACAGTGGACACGATGCATGATGGGAGCATCGCTTCATGCGCTTCCCTTCTCGCCCTGACACGCCCATCACTCTGGAATAGACTCAGTCTGGACTCATCAGATGAGTCACATGACCAGTGATCCCTCCGAAGTCCAATTTTTTTGCTCCTTAACAAACTGAAACCTTTTTTCTGCTGAGTCTCAGTAACACGTGGGACACACAGCCGTTCTTGTCAAACTTGGTTAAAAACAGCTCTGATTGTTGCTGCTGATTTTTATTATGCACCTTCACCAAGCGTTTAAGCGCTTAAGTGATCTCCCATCATGGTCACTCGGTCTATTATACCGAGAGAGTGAAACTAAAGACAAAATATGGGTAGGTCTCGAATCTTACGACAATTTTCTGTCATTTTCACACTTAGGAAGCTAAGGAATCATTTCTGTAAGTGAAGGCAGAAGGTGGTATTTCTCAGAATGGAGTCTGGGATCTCCCAGGGGTTTTGAGGCATAGCCAGAGGTCTGGAATGGTTTACTTGGTTTTCAGTAGCGCTACTCATAACCCACCATTATCACAGCCATTATATTTATTATTGAGGTCTTAGAGTTTATTATTGAGTTGAATGCATTTAATCCAGACAACAGTAACTTCAAAATAAGACGGCCTGTAAATAATGAGCACAAAGGCACCATGTAGTGTAGGTGTAGTGTTGGATTCGGGGCTTGTGTTTGGGGAGAATGTTGATGTGTGTCAAACCCATTGCCATGTTAATGGAACCAGTTTAAAATGCAACATGGAGTGTTATCATGCTGGAAGTAGCATGTTTATAGTATTACTATTATTAGTAGTAGTAGTTAATAGTACGTTTGGCTAGATTGTGGCCATAAAGGAGATGCACCGCGTCAGTAGAAAACATGATGCATGGTTGATATTAAGAGGTTCAATATGCAATATTCAAGAAACGACGCCGCACACCATTACTCCGCCTCCATTACCAGTCTGAAGTGCTGAGACGAGGCCGGTCGCGTCCATTGATTTTTGCACGTGGTGCCAAATACTAACCTTTGGGAAATTAAGTTTTTTTTTTTTTTTTTCAGTCTTGTTAATAAGCCTGGTGACTAGATTGTAACCTACTGAGATCTTTTGGTGTTGTAATCAATCTACCGCAAAAAAATAAAAGAGTCCTGCCTTCTGAGATGCTTTTCTACTCACCATGGTTGTAAAGTGATTATTGGAGTTATCTTAGAAATCTTGGCAACTTGTACAAGTGAAACGATTCTTCTGCGACATCTCTTATCAACGAGGTGTTTCCATCCACAGAACTGCCACAGTGATGCTTTTCTGCTCAACCTGATTTTAAAAAGTGCTTATTTGTCTTACTGCAGTTCAAACCAGACTTTCTCAGTCGAACAAAGGACACAAATCTCTAAAGTGTCCAGTGAGTGGATATTGTTTTGTCTTTACAGAAGGTTGAGAAGTGACCTGAAAAGGGTGAACTATTGTATTTGTAATTTTTTAAATCTTTACTTTTAAACACCGATCACCAACTATACACAAGTAAACTGGTGACAGAATTATGGGCAGTCCATCCTGCAAGCCAAAGCACCCAAAATATCCCATAGCTGTTCTGGCGGGACACCGGGAACCCCAAACCGAGGTGGTTTTGATGTTATGGCTGATTGGTGTATTGCATTTGGCCGATGTCCTTGTCCAGAGCGATTTTTTTTTTCTTTCTCATTATACATCTGAGCAGTTTTAGAATTAAGGGCGGTCGTGGGATTTGAACCTGGGACCTTCCGAGCCGTAGTCTAATGTATTGGGGTTGTTACTGTATCTACAGTACATCACATAGATTTGTATCCTGTGCATCTTTACGAACTGCAGCTGTCTGCCAGATAAATCACCATTTAACAACAGATAAATTATTTATACAGTGCTCATATTATATACAGTTAAATACAGTATGTAACCTAAGGGCCTATCAAATAAAGCGTTTAATAAAAATAATAATCAGTGTTCTTTAAAAAAACAGACGTAAGCGTAGACCCAAACTAAATCCCAGAGCGACCGAAGAAGACAATGAGGAATCTGGAGACAGCTTGCAGCTTGCTTTATTCCAGCTGTGTATAGCGCGGGACTAATCGTCCTGTGATGAGCAGCTACGTCTCAATTCTCATTTCCTTCAATCAAACAACAGCAAATAATCACGCAGGAAACTGTGCTAAATTAAGTCCAATGAAAGCCTTTTGGGATCTTCCACCCGCTTCAAAGTTGAACGCACACATGGAGCACGAGGCAGACAAAACAACCACTTTGACCATTTTCCATTGCTCTCTTCTGAAAAAAAAAAACCCAGATCAACACGTCCCTCCCAGCGTTCATTCCCCAACATTGGTTCATTTCTGTATCAGCTTACACAACAGAAAAGAAGCAAATTTCATTTGGCTCGGACAAACAAGGAAACATACTTTCTGATTTAAAAAAGGCTTAGGAATGTATTGATGGTTATTAGACGTTACTGAACATCTGGAAAGCACATTTGAGGTTGGATTCTATGATTTCCTACTCTGTAAAAGTGTTTATAGCACGAAAAAAATAATAATATACAAAGTTTATAAGCTAGAAGTAAGTTGAAGCGTTTGCACACGATTCTGACTAATACATACATGTAGAGGTGCTTGCAGAAACACTACATAAAAACTTTACATAAACACGTTACAAAAACACGTTACAGAAACACTTTACAGAAACACTTTAATAAACACTTTACAGAAACATAAAAAAAACACTTTACAGAAACATAAAAAAAACACTTTACATAAACACTTTACAGAAACACTTTAATGAACACTTTACATAAACATAAAAAAACACTTTACAGAAACACTTTACAGAAACACTTTAATGAACACTTTACATAAACATAAAAAAACACTTTACAGAAACACTTTTCAGAAACACTTAGAAAAACACTTAGAAAAACACTTTAAAAAACACTTAAAAAAACACTTTACATGAACACTTTACAGAAACACTTTACAGAAACACTTTACAGAAACACTTTACAGAAACACTTTAATGAACACTTTACATAAACATAAAAAAACACTTTACAGAAACACTTTTCAGAAACATAAAAAAAACACTTTACAGAAACACTTTACAGAAACATAAAAAAAAACACTTTACAGAAACACTTTAAAAAACACTTAAAAAACACTTAAAAAACACTTTACATAAACACTTTACAGAAACACTTTAATGAACACTTTACATAAACATTTTAAAAAACACTTTACAGAAACACTTTACAGAAACATTAAAAAAAACACTTTACAGAAACACTTTACAGAAACATTAAAAAAACACTTTACATAAACACTAAAAAAACACTTTACATAAACACTTTACATAAACACTTTACATAAACACTTTACAGAAACACTTTACAGAAACACTTTACAGAAACACTTTACAGAAACACTTAAAAACACTTAAAAAACACTTTACAGAAACACTTTACAGAAACACTTTACAGAAACACTTAAAAAACACTTAGAAAAACACTTAGAAAAACACTTTACAGAAACACTTAGAAAAACACTTAAAAAAACACTTTACATAAACACTTTACAGAAACACTTTACAGAAACACTTAAAAAAACACTTTACAGAAACACTTTACAGAAACACTTTACAGAAACACTTTACAGAAACACTTTACAGAAACACTTAAAAAACACTTAGAAAAACACTTAGAAAAACACTTTACAGAAACACTTAGAAAAACACTTAAAAAAACACTTTACATAAACACTTTACAGAAACACTTTACAGAAACACTTAAAAAAACACTTTACAGAAACACTTTACAGAAACACTTTACAGAAACACTTTACAGAAACACTTTACAGAAACACTTAGAAAAACACTTTAAAAAACACTTAAAAAAACACTTAGAAAAACACTTTAAAAACACTTAAAAAAACACTTAAAAAAACACTTTACAGAAACACTTTACAGAAACACTTTACCTGTTCTTTTTCCGCTATAGGTCTGTGCACTGCAGTAGTCTTAACTTCCAGTTCTTAGTTGACTTGGAGTTCTAGTTTTACGCACCTCAGTGTTTAAAAGGTGCAATAGTTTATTTTTTGTTCTTACTTTTACAAAGAACCTGGAAAATATTTCAAACGTTATAAAAGTGACCTTCGCCATTTCTGCCTTGTGATTCAGATCGCTTTAGACTTTCAGACTTGCTGCCTAATTGATTAACTAATGTCGCCTAACGAAACTTCTGGCTGCTGAGATACTTTTCTGATCAGCACATTTGTAAAAAGTGGTTACATGACTTACACTAGCCTTCCGTTCAGCTCAAACCAGTTTGGCCTTTCGCCTTTGACCGGCTTAACATGAACCTTAACGCTTCACCTGTCTTGACATGATTTCATGGATTGTGCTGTTTCCATAAGATTAATTATTTAATTCTTATCTTGCATGCTGTTAGTTAGTTTGTTTTTATTAGAAATGTATCATGGAGAAGGTGGGGTATACTGTAGTGCTTACGTACAAAAATGTAAACAAATATGCAAAAATAAATAAATCGATAAATAAATAATGGGCTTCATAAATAAGTGAACAACTATATTAAGCTGGAATAAGAGAGAAAACCTGCAGCTGATGGATGGATGCATGGAAAGTAGTTCAGTTTGTTTACTTACTGACAAAAGTATCTGTTACTAAACGCCAACCTGTAAATACCTGTGCTGGTGTATATAGTACTTTGCCACTTTATTAGTTAAAGCATCAACATTCATAATCACTGCATGCACATGTCTATACCCGGCCAGTTTATTCAATATAATGAGCTTATTTAATAAAACTAGAAACTAGCCTGCTAACGCAGCTTAAAAGGAATTCACTTCCAGGAGGTTCAGTCTCTCGGAACACACAGCGTAACGTTGCTGCTGTAAATCATATTAAACAACATAAGAAAGAAAGAAAACACTGAACAAAACTAAACGCAGTGAACGGTGAATGTGTTCTTGTGTTAATGTAAATGAACCTTTTTGTTCCTGTAGGAATTAAAACCCCTAGATCATTACAGAAAGGTTCTGTGCTCATGAAGCGGTCGACTGGGTTTTTTTTTTTTCTCCATCCGTAAGTCATTTTGTTGCTTCACGCCGCTCTGAAGTGGCACTGAAATTTTACAGAATCCAAGAGTTGTGAGTTACATATTTGTTTCACTTCAAAACGTCCGTCTGAGAGTCACAGCAGGAGACGCGCTTTACAGCGGACACAATTAAGGCCTGGTTCCTCGGTCAGAGGGGAAATATATACAGAGCGCAGCACCGCTGGTGGTTTCTCATGTTAAAAGGTTTTTTTTTTTTTTTTTTTTTTTTGGGAATGAGCGCTCTGTATTTTCTGCCTATCGTTCTGCCCAGTCAGCCAGACGCACAAAGACCCAGTCTGCAGTCTGCAATGGCTTTTATAGATGTGTCAGACCTGTAAATGTGAACCCAGTCGTGAAAATGGCGGCGGGTCCTCGAACAGGGGGGTGGGGGTTTAGGGGGGGGGGGGGATGAGGGAAACACATAGGTTGCTTATTTGCAACGCAAGACGGCCGTCTATAAGGAGCAATAAATGTCAGCTAGGAGCAGATTGAATAAAGATCACTTACAGCGAATGTAGTGGAACGATTTGACTCGGAGCTTTTCAATGAACTGAAAGAGATCTCACACAGTCCTGTTTTACATTTTGTTCTGAACTGTGCCGATCATTGGTGAAATCTTTTTTTTTTTCAAATCTCAGCTATGAAATGTAAAATGTACGTAAAGTAGATCTGCTTTTTTTTATTTTGCATTTTTTTTTTTTTTAAATGAAAATAAACATATAGGGTATGTGGAAGGTGTTACAAAATTATCAGTATGGTTCACAGTCAAGCTTATTAATAATGTTAAATATTTAAAATTAGTTGTTGCTTTTAATAATAATAATAATAATAATAATAATACAGTTCCATCTTCATGCCATTATACCCATATGCTCATTATTATTATTATTATTATTATGAGTAGTAGTTTACTGCCTATTTAAACTATACAAAGCAACATACATCTAACTAATTTTCATCTTTGAATGCTGTACTGTACTGCTGTACATATATATAGTATGTATATATAGTATGTATATATATATATATATATATATATATATATATATATATATTTATATATATATATATATATATATACATACACACACACACACACACACACACACACACACAGGGTATTGTTTAACTATTTCACACATATTTTCTCTGAAATCACTATTTGAACTTTGAACTTTTGCACATTATTCTGCACATTTTCTTGCTCATGAACGACATGCTTTTCTATATCCAAATGTCAGTTCTATTCAATTCAGTTTTCTTAAATTTTTTTGTACATTTTTGTTATTATCATTTGATAATTTTTACAGCTAAATTTTTCTATAATTTATTTTATTTATTTATATATCTGTGTAATCTTTTTCTCTTATTTCATTCCTTATATATTCTTTATTTGAAAACTATATTTTTAAGTTTTATCATATATTGTTCATCATTTAAGACACACATTTCATTTCATATCATACTGTGTATGTGACAAATAAAATTTGAATTTGTATTGATTACATCACTGGGTATTATTATTATTTATTTATTTTTTAAGGGAGAAAGTGTCATATATGAGCATTTGTCCATTTTTAAATCACAATTTCAATGAACATATTTCAGGATTCGGAAATCATGAGCCAGGCTTGTAATACAAAATACATTCTTTAATCATTTAAACATTGTAAATATACACTGGAGAAAGGATGAAATAGGGCACCAGTTTCAATAAGTTTCAATATGTTTTTTTTTTTTAAATCTCCCCCAGGGACAACTGTACAAAACAACTGCACAAAATGGACTCATTAAAGACGAGCTGAACAAAACAGTTAAAGGTGTCCTAAAAAATAATTTAATAGTAATAATTCTCTATGGAGATCTTTATATATCTTAAAAGCAACTGTGTGGACAAAAGTGAAGATTTAAAGAACAGGCGTCCTGCACTTAAATGTACTCCGGAACTCTCCTAGAAAAGGAGCTTTACATGCTTTAGATTCCACAGCGGCTGCTATTAATCAGAGCTGCATACTGAGACGCACGGCCTCCATAACTCCCATCATCATATGTACATGATATACAATGGCTTTTAAATACAATTCATTTCAGTTTTCTTGTTATTTACAATAAGAGCTTATTACTTCTTTATTAACTGATAGGAAAATACAATAAAAAAAAATAAAAAAAAAAGATTCACAAAATAGACAATTTGTAATTATATTGAATATTATTGGCTACAGTTATTCAATCTAAAATTCACAATTATAAGGCATTTTTGTGAACCTGCAGATTCTGTTATTAGACGACCTGTACGGAAAAGTCTCGCGCTGTAAACAAGGTTTTAGAATTTGAATATTTTCCAACGCAAAGTGAATCTGTCGGAAGCGTTCGTACAGAAAATGAGCAACTTTAATGATAAAGATGTTTAGTTCTCTCCGTGATGACGTAATCATGTTTTTTTTTCCCCTCTCTCCGTTGTCACGCGTCAATAATCTTTCATGTGTTTGTGCTTTCTTGATGGCAGCGGATGTTGCCGAGTGAAAACAGACTAAGATCATAAGATCCTGCCTCGGACAAATAGGCAACATCTGTAAGACAAACAACAGTGCCTAATTCCTGGATTTTCAATGCATATTTTAGTTATTAATGGCATTCTATGGAAAAAAAAGGGGAGGGAAAAAGTTCCGGAGAGGTTTCGCAGTTCAGCGTATCCACAATTTGCACAATCATACGAATGGCCCGTGAGAACGTGTAAACTGTAACCCATGCCACTGTTCACTAACGGCTGTATTCAGAGTTGAGTTAAGCGCACGTGATATGGGTTTAATACTCCGACATATCTGTGAACTTAAAGGTCCCATATTTTACTTATATTTTAAGTTAAAAGAGCTCTCCCAGAGTGTGTGTGTGTGTGTGTGTTAATGCTCCAGCTGAATTACTCCTCAGATAACATATTTTTTTAAACCTACATTTATGGTGTTTGGCAGACATCCTTATCTATTTATATCTTATTATACACCTGAGAAGTTGAGGGTTTGGGGTCTCGTGACTTGGTGGATGAGGGGTTTGAACCTGGAACCTTCTGATCAGCAGTCAAACACCTTGACCACTGAGCTAACTCTGACTACTTTAGTTTTACTCCTATTCCAAAGTCCCTGTCTCAGTGTCTATGTAAATGAAATACTACTCGCCCAAACCCAACCAGAGAACTGAGAGGGAGAGAAAGCAACAAATCCAGCGGGCGGAGTATCTTCATCTATGATGACTATTTTGAATTCATTCAAATTCATTCTAAATAGGCACAGTTGGCCACTTTAATTAAACCTAATCCAGTTCAAGTCCTCGTTAATGGAAAAATGAAAGAAAAAAAAAAAAAAAGCAAGGAATGTTTATTTATTTTACTTTTTTTGGAAATATTTATCCAAATATTCTTATTTAGTTTCTTTAGAGCCCGAAGTCTGGGGTGTTGGATTATACCATTTTATTTGTTTGTTTTTCCATAATATTAGAGAAAGTAACTAAAATGATGTTTTGCACCTTTAACTACCTACATTCCTGCAGGGATCGTTGGATTATTAATAACTCTAGCTTTTTATTGGGGCTTACTTGAACCAACAACCCTCCATTGTAAGTTTCTATATAAAGCCTTTAAAACCCAGAGAGGTTTTTTCCCTCGTTTTTTTTTATTTCTTCTTTGCACACACACACACACACACACACACACTGGAAACTCATCAGAATGTCTGAAATTGACTAAAAAGTGAATTTTGCATAATAGTTCCCCTTTATGCGCGATTCAAAAGCAATTTTGAATCCAGTTTTCTCAGCTGGAGCGAGGAGCGGTACTAAGTCCAGTTCCATTCTCTGACCGTCTGCTGCGGCCGCATTATGTCATGCTAAATTTTATGCTGCGAATACACACACACACACACACACACACACACAAAAAAAAAAATGCCGTAGTGCAATTTAAAGCCAGTATTAGATACATAAAATTGACTCTAATAACTAATTAATAGTTCCATCCCTTTAAAGCCAATGAAAAAATCTGACATCTGACATGCACTGTACTGTTCGTATAAAATAAAATGAGCTGGAAGTGTCACAGAGGAACGCTTGGCCAGCTTAACCTTCTTATACAGGGGCGCACACTGATTTATTAATTATATGAAGCAGACAAACAACAACAACAAAAAACATCATGGGAAAATAACCAATATCCTGCGCACTCGTTGTGATGACCTCCCGGCTGGATTGAGTTGTCAGTAAGCGTGGCATAAATAAATAAAAGGTCAAATAATAGGATATGCTGGATCAAGTGCTATTTTATAAGCGTACACACATAATCTCCCTGTTTAAATATTGATGTACTTTGTGGACTTCAATCAGCAACACTGAATACAGCCCTGTATCAGTAAAGCAGCATGGTACCTTCGCGATGCTGAGACTAAGTGACGGTGTGCAATTTTTTTTTTTGTTTTTTTGTTTTGACAATATACAAATACAATGAGTGCTTATAAAAGAATAATAAGCTTGAAATGAGATGCGGTTGACCTAACAGATATGAACATGTGGTTATATACTAAAGTGTATAACAGAACAGTAAGAAGATATTGTGTGTGTGTGTGTGTGTGTGTGTGTGTGTGTGTTTTTTTTTTTTTTTCTTCTGATAGATTATCCTGAAGCCTGGCAGAATGTGCCTGAAATCTGTGCGCTGGAGAACTCGGTCCTGTCTTGAATCGCCGTCAAGCCTAAATTCATACAGACAGTCAAATTATTTCATTCCCTCATTACCTGCTGTTAAGAATATGGCTTTCAAATAAATCTCTTTAAAACATGTGCAGCAAAATAAATCATGATTAGATGCTTTGTAAAAAAAAATAAAAAAATAAAAAAACGACCCAAAGCTGAATCTCCTCATGAATCATCAATCGTGAATGCCAATCATCCATTACAAACCCACAAGCATGTGCACACATACAAAACACACACACACATACACACACACACAGACACACACACACACACACATACACACACACTGGCCCAGATTAATCTCTGCCTCATTATCTCTTCTCGCTTATCCATGTTTCCCCTTCACATATTTCCGAGTCCTGGGAAGAGGACGTCCTCTCCACTTCGCTCCCTGGAGGGAACACGGGACACATTCCGGTTGCAGTTCCCTCGTCCGCCGGCGCTCGCTCGCTCCTCTCAGGTCCGCTGGCACATGTGCAGTCTGGACCTGGAGTAAGACGTGGCATCCGTCCACACTTTGCACGCCAGGCCTTTGGCGCAGTCGCAGCGCTGAAAGATCTCCAAGTTGTGCGAGCCTTTCTTGCGTTGCTTGGTGCACACTTCGCCTTGGCGCAGCACCGGCTTGCAGATCTTGGTCCAGAAGTGGCGGGCACAGCAGTAACCCTCTGAACAGTCTGAGGAACGCAGACACGGGTCGCCCTCGTGACCTGCGCACAAACCAGTTAAATGTTTTATTTTCATCACGCTATACTGAATCATTGGAACGACCTGGTAGAAATATTACAGTGGCAATGGAACACTTGGGTAGAGAAGTGTTATCGTTTTATTTTATTAATGGGACTACGGCATATTTCTTGGGTGAAAAAGGTTTCCAGTTGGAAGGGGAACACTCTTTTCAACCTTCTACATTTTGAGAAGCTTATGTTTGTGTTTTTTGGACGATTCATTGTTCTAAATGTCTTTTTAAAAGAGCTCCTGCTCCAACCAACAACCCTGTGCTGTTAGGATCTACTAGATGGAAACATCTTAGATTCTGGAAAAGCTAAGTACTTCATGTGTACCTCATTTCCAAAACGACTGGGGTGTTGGATTACACCATGTATGTTTTTCAGTAATCTTGGAGAAAGCAACTAGAATGATGTCCATGTTCATGTTTTGTACCTTTAGCTACCTACAGTAGATTCCTCCAGGCTTCTTTGGATAAGTCATAACTCTATAGCTTACTTCAACCAACAACCCTCCATTGTAAGGTTCTAAATTCAAATTAATATTTTATTCGTCACATACACAGTCATACACAGTACGATATGCAGTGAAATGCTTAGACGACCGCCATGAAAGTTGGCAAGGCCAACTTAAAGAAATTAAATGGTTCATTGCTTTACAAATTGATTTTTGCAAATCTTAGAAACTTTGCAAATCTCTCAGAAAAGGATATTTTCTACTATACAGGTTCTTCATACACCTTTGCAACCCAAAAACCTGTCATGGTTCTATATTAAAGCTTTCTTTGAATGATGTAGAGGAATGTCCAAATGTTCTTTGGACGGTTAGTGGTTTTCCCGTGAACCTTTAGTTTCATGAACTCAAATTTCGAACCATGAAACCTCAAACCAGGGTCTACAACTAGTCACTGAAAAGTTCATGGATAATGTAATCTAGAATTTTTATGCAGTTTGGTTGGGTTGTAATGATGTTATGTAGACCCTGTCTAGAAACAAGAACCATTATCCATCCAAAGAACCCTTGAATAGAGTGTAGGTAACGGTGGCATTGACTTTACCTTTCTATATGCTTAAAATTTTTTTTTTTTTTTTAAATGAATCTTTCTTAGAAATGGAAAGACTCTATGTAGAACCTGTGTGGGAAGATCCTGATTTTCTGGGAAAATGGTAAAAGTAGTCAAATAAAGTGGAAAATTAGTCCATGCTAAAAAGGCTGGATCCTAAAGCTTGGAAAATTGTGTCTTTAAGAGCCAACACTGCACCCTTGAGCGAATACGGTTTGAACTTTGCATGCATTTGCATGGTTCGAACTTAAGGGAAAAGACATTACATATTCCATGGATAATAAAGTTCAACACGTGGATTACACGCCACACCACAAACACATGGACTTATTACATTATCCAAACTGAATTATGCTATTTGTGAAGCCTGCAGGTATCGTCCACCCCCTGTTCCTGCTGTAATAACCTCACTGTAAGCAATCAAGCAATTCTGCTGAGGAAGTGCTGCGAATCCAAATTGTCCAGAGGGAACGGAGGGAAAATGAGACCATTACATTGTTTTGGCGTACTCTTACAGGAGTTTAAACACATCCAGAGCTCTGGTTGTTACACTGCATTTCACATTGCTTTGGAGGGTCTGAATATAAAGAGAGAGAGAGAGAGAGAGAGAGACGGTGCCGCAAAGAGTCGCAGCAAACGACTTCCTAATTTATTAACCAACTCGGTCCGGCTGCTTGTCAGGTGACTTTGATTACTCTTTTAGTGGGATAATTAGCATAGCAAACTTTTATTTATCTTTTTATTTATTGATTTATTTATTACTGTGTCATGTGAGATTTTTGTGCAATGTTGTTTCCTGCCGATTCAACACGCAACCCGAATGGCATCGCTGCCCGAACAAAACCACAGCGTCGAGCATTTTGTTGTTGTTGTTGTTGTTGTTGTTGTTTTTTATTTGTTTTGAGCTGAACCGTATGTCAACCGCGTCTCGCAAAAACAAGTTTATATCTCTGGACTCATAAATAAAATCAACAGAGCATTTAATTCTGCAAAAAAAAAAAAGCCCTCTATTTACTAATAAACAGACTAGTATTTAATCGCTTAATGGTAAACATTGACAATATTTTAATTTTAGGTCTCTTTCAGCAGACCGAACTCAAAATCTCACCATATAGTTCGGTGTCGAGACATCTGTGACTTTACATTTTACGCTAAGCTGCGCATCGCTAACTGCTAAATGCGGGCCGTTATATTCGTCCGTTCGTCCAGAAAGCAAAGCAGTAGGAGGATCAGTTGTGCGCTGCGGCGAGGCGCATGCTTCCAGCTGTGCTGAATGATCAGGGTTCGCTTCATTTACCAGCAACAGACAATTATGTTTGTTTTCAATGTCTGGCGCTCCCTTTTCACAAACACAATCAATGGCATGAGCTTAGGACACACATGACAACTGCGCAGAAATATGCAGAACTCTACAAACTGGTTTCAGACGTGAACTAAACAAACAAAAACAAAACAAGAATTTGATGTGAATTCCCCTACCTTTAAGGGAGACCTTGGTCTGGACTTTCCCGCTCTTCCTCCAGCCCTTGTCTTTGCTCAGCTTTTTCTGCTCCTTTAAATCTGAGATGTGATGGGTCTTGAGATTCTCAGGGAACGCGACGCAGATGGCTAAAGACGGGAAGAAGAATGTGGCATCAGTGTGACTGGCACCGTGCAAATATTCAGTACGAGTTATCTAGAAATATTGCTTACGAGTTTCCTGGATATTTTTAAGACATATTCAGAATCACATCATCATACAAAAGCTTTAAAACTGTAAAATGCGTTCCTTCAGTAAATGAAATATACAGTACACATTAATTATTGAAACAAAAAGAAACAAAAAAAAAAGAAGAAAAGATTTTGATATATATTTAGACTGACATCAAAGACATTCCAAACATGTTGACAACTGAATATAATACGTGCTGACTGAATGGTATTCTCAGCACGCGGTGCGGCTCTGCAGTACCACCTCCCAACACTCGGTTCACAATGACAAGCGTCTACGTGACAGTTTGTGTCAACAGCAGACATATGCAAATTGGACATGACATGTCAACCCGACAAATTCAATCAACTCACTTAAGTAACTGTAAAGACCGATTCTACCTTGAATATCTTGAATACACACTAAATCGCATTACATTGATTTAATATTTTTTGTTATGTTAAGATAAATAAAATAATCATTTTAACCCTTAATCAAAAGATAAAAACACATTTGGTAACATCTGTGCCAGTAGGGGTACTTCAAGAAAAAATCACATTGATAAGCTTAAATTCATGTCCCTTTAACTTTATCTATCTATCTATCTATCTATCTATCTATCTATCTATCTATCTATCTATCTATCTTTACTTGCAACATAAAAATTTCAACAATGAAAAATGTAGGGAAAAAAGGGGGGGGGGGATCACACACAAACAAAATCATACAATACTTTACTAAAAATGAATTTTTTAAAGTTGAAGACTATATCTCTTTATAAAACTTTAGAGATCTAAAGTATATATAACTTTAAAGGGTTAAAACCAAGAAATCTTTTTCTAAACTTTTTAGACAGTTTTAATTTTCTTATTCTATTCCCAGATCATATTGCTTTTTAAAAAATTTTTTTTTAACATCTACCAACAGAAAAGGGCTATTTCAAGCTTAAACCTTGTCAAAAAATGTCTAGAAAAGTTTAACAATCTTATATTTGGTTTATCCTAATAATAAATTCAATTCTTGACTGTATTTAAGATATTTTGATAGTTTTCATGCTGTTTTGTATGGCACCCCTCATTAAATGTGAATGTGGATCATGGACATGCACAGTGCCGGCTAAAGTTCTTTTAAAGCTCTTTGGCTGAGCCACCCTTTTTGTTCAGCACACTTAACAAAAAAGTGCCGAAGTGCCCTTTGTTAAGGTTACAGGCATGTAAACCTATATGAACCTATACTACTAGTAAAACTAGAAAATGTCGCTTCATATTACTGTTATGGACATTATGAAGGAGAGTAAATCTTGAAAAATATTTAGAAAATAGTAGCACAGATCGTTGTACATGTTGAGCTAGTATTAGCTAGTACTGGTAATCTGCCAGTGAAGCTACTACAAAGCCAAGCATGTAACACTTTAAAAAGGAAAATAATTATTTGATTTGTTTTATATTTAAGCTAGTTAGCTTTAGATGTTATACTGTATATATAGCTACTAAAGTTTCTTATTGGAACAGAAAAAAAATTGCAACATTGCGACAAAATTAGCGAGAATTGAACTTGTTGTTCAGTTTTGTGAAAAACGAATGAGCCAATGATACACTGATTGAGCTAAATGATTTCTTTTATCCATTTTGTTTGTTCTTTGATTTTTGGTTTCATGTCAAAAAATATATTTTTTTTTTCACTAAAATAAACAGAACAAATGATAAACTATAGTAGTTACTTATCCACACATATGATATAAGTGCACAAATATCACTACTCCTCGGACTAGATTTCTGCACCGCAACATACGATATCTTAGCAAGTGAAGATATATGAAATATAATTACATTTATCTAAAATTTATTAAAATAAGATTACAACAAAGATTCTTAAGCTTATTTCTAGTCAAATGCTAAACCAACCTTTAAGCAAAGATTTCTTGTTCCATTGATAATTTATATATACATATTAAATATACAGAAATAAAGCAAAATATACAGATAATTCTGCTAGTTTCATTTCTTTAAGAATTTTTTGCTAAAAAAGTTTGTAATATCTGGCTAGAAATAAGCTTACTATTTTTAAAATAGTTTCTTGTAATAGTCTTAAGAAATATATATATATATATATATATATATAAGTTGTATGTTTTTATGTATGTTTATATATAATTTCTTTAAAAAATACACATATATTATTATAATACATAATTATAATTTATTATTTATAAATTAAGAAATTATTTTAAGAAAACATACATAAAAAAAAAAAAAAACATACATAAGGAACCTGACCAGCTTCAGGATGAACTGATGAATCATACTGTACGTACAGTTGCTGCAGCGGTTCCCAGGGCAGCACATGGTATCTCTGGAGCATCGCTTCTTCCTCCGGCGGCAGGGCGCGCATCGTGATGGAGCATGCTGAGAACTGTGACAGTAACTGCTGACCGCACAGTCCTTATCGCTGCTGCACTGTTTCCCACTGCTGTGCGCCTAGAGACAAAAAGACGAATCAGCTCTCAGACGCCGTGTCTAAAGTTTCTCTTCTGATGATCAGATCTAAAAGACTCTCGGGGAAGCTATGTAAAAGCAGCACCTTTTACATTTTAGGAAATGCATTTATAACTCGCCTTGCTTTAACTTGTTTTATTGTGGAAATGCTTGCTTTTGATTTTAATCAGTTAGACTCAACACACACACACACACACACACACACACACACACACACACACACACACTTTCCAGAAAGAGGGCTGAGAGACATTACAGCTGTTCTTTGAGATTATACAGAAACTGTATAACAAATTCAAGAAATTAACATTTCACAGACCTGGGATCCACTTATATTCTGAGTCAAAACGGTGTGAAATTTCATACCTGTGTGCGGTCTCTCTAAGCAACGTCAAACCAAATTTTCAGACGTTGCAGTGACATGAAGAAAAACAATTCTAATGCCAAACCAGACGTACATTTTTTCACCTGAGTCAAATCTAGGTCACCAGGTCTCCGATCAGACTTGTATATTTCAATCCGATTGTTAAATACTTAAGGAAAAATAACAGGAGTGGTGTATATATGTTTAGTTTTGTTTTTAACAAAATACACTTAAAAACATTCCCTGCTTTTGTTGTTCTTTTTCCCATGTTTCTATTGGCCGGCGTGTGAATAACGAACCAAATTTTACCCTTTCGTGTGACATTATATAAGAAGATCCCCTCCGCTGGGTTGTTGCATAGACACTGAAACTGCAGGTTTGGAGGAGGAGTGAATTAAAGCGCATAATGCATTACCTGAAGTCGATCTTAGCGGGAACCTTAACAGAAACACTCTGAGTCGTGCGTTAACTTGTTGAATAGTAAAAATATGCGACCATTAAGCGACCAACCTTTCATGAGAGCGTTAGATTTATATTACGAATATATCTGGATGTGGACGTTGTGTCATGTTCGGTGATACACTCAGGAGGAATCACGGTGTACACGCCCATTAAGGTTTGTTTTATAATTTTTTTTATTCGACCGAATGCATGGTACTGTCATACTCAGAACAAAATATTTAAAAAATATTTGGCATAAAGATCAATACAAGTGTGTTCATGTGTGTGTGTGTGTGTGTGTGTATGATGACCTTGTTGAACTTTTGTTGAATTCATATCTCATGCTGTCATTTCTTTAAAACCTGATTGATATGAATTTAATTTCATTTAATGTAATTGAATTTAAACGTTTCAATATGTTTAGAAAATCACACAGCTTGAACATTAAAGCTCGGCACAGCGATTAATCGCTACATGTGCTGGGATCTGCATTTAATTTCATCCTAGGCCGATCATGAGTTCATCTGCCAGGAAATCACAATTCGGTATTGAATTCTCCGCCCAGAGCCGTGACCCTGGGTCTTAATTGCGATCCTCTTTGACATCTGAAAAATGATCCCTAAAGCTAATGCAGATTCAAAACAGCTCGATGTGTTTAAATGTAACTTTAGATTATTGTACTTGTTTTATTGACTTTTGTTGCCTGAAACTCTGGATTTGCTTCTACACTACGTCTAATGCACAGATGGCATGGATTTTTCTTTTTCCTGATGGATTCATGTCAGTTTAAATCAAAGAGCTGTTCAAATAAAACATTTGACTTTATATGTAGGTGGAAAGGCGACCAAACTCCATCTACATTGTATAGACAGATAGATCGATACGAGGGGCGTAACCAGGATTTTGATCTGTACAGAATAACAGAACGCAGTCCTGAGAGTAAACACTCCCTTTATGTCTCTATGTAAATCCCCTGATACACTGATGCACTTCTCCCAGTGTCTCACTAGTGCTTGGACAACGTCAAGGTAGAAATTTCTGTTTCACTTCACGTCCGTTACTCCGGCCTCCCAGGAACCCCTTTAATGTCCCAAACGTGTGTAAATGTCTTGAAGGCGAGGTCAGGACTGTACGGGGGACGTGGCGATGACTACCAGTCGAATTCTACCAGGTGAATGAGTGTGTGTACAGTTCACACACACAGATGCGTCTCTTCGACAAATAGGCGATCTCGATTTCCAAGGATCTGGCCTTCCACATCCCGGTGGGCTCCGAGCCACCTCGGCCGGACGTACCGTGTTCTTTAAAGCGTTTGCCGCGTTAAAGCAAATGTTTTACTGCGGCTAAGGAGTCTCATCACCGTGCTGTGCTTTTAGTCTTGTGTAGATGTCAAATCGCTTTTACACCTTCATTCATGAGACAATTCACCACAAGCCCTGCTGGGACTTGAACAGCCCTGGTAGATAAACTAAGACAAAAACGAAGGCTTTACAATTAATGTTTTGTCTCGAGATGAGCCACACACGAACTTCCAAAATGAATCATTCGAGTGAATCATTAATCAGCAAAATGAAGTCATATTTCTGGAGCAAAAACAAACAATAGGAAAGTAATTTCTGTGCAAAGAGACAGTAATGAATTTTGTGGCCCGCGAGCAACGAGCAAGCCTTGACTTGCTGTAAATTGCATTCATATGAACTGTTATGCTCGTATTATGTCATAATGCCTTACAGTCAACCTACAAGAAACTGAATGTTAATGGAGCCCATAATATTCAAGAAACTTCAGAACCTTATGTGACCTTTTGACAAATATGAAGACATGCAAAAACAGTCACTGCTAAAGAGATTTATTTCGCAATGTGCGGCTGTTCTAATGGTGACGTTTTCTTAGAGGAGATGTTATTCAGCATTTTTGGAAGGAGTCTCCATTGTCAGCATTTGATAGCAGTTAGAGGGAAAGCTGCAGTTTTTTTTTTTTTATAGGAAGGAGTGAGTTACAGCTGGAAGTTTGTCTTAAGTCAAAGGTGGTTACATCTTTAAGGTCCCCTGATATACCCCTGGTAGAAATAGTCTTTTTTTTTTTTTCCCCCCCAGACTCTTAGTTCCACTTAGTCATGCATCATGCAGCAGGTTCTGGGGAAATAAACTAGTTAAATGTGCACTATATACAGTGCAACTTTGAAAGATATCGACGGGATTTATCTCAGCAGGACTCCAGGAGCTTCGTTCTGAGTCTCAGCTGAACCTTGGAACGCATGGAACGAGGGTTGTGGAATTTGGCGCTGATTACATTGTACAGTACTCGCCTTCAGGGTGCAGAGCAGGAACATTTATAATGAGCAAGACCTGGTGTGATGCACTTATATTATATTATATTATATTATATTATATTATATTATATTATATTATATTATTAAGAAACTGAAGGAGAAGTGAGACTTACGTGAGAGAAAGACTACTTGACGTAAGTGTTAACAGAAATGTACTTACGTTGTTGGACAGCCTTCAGCATTACAAGTGACGACGACAAATCATTTTTAAGCTTAATGAGTTTTTATTTAATATGTTGGTTTTTTTTTTTTTTTTTATTAAGTTGGCAAACTCTGATACAAGAGAATTTAAAAACTTGAGAAGATGGTGTTATGGGAAAGCGACCAAATAATCTTATTAAAATGTTTAGGAAAGTTGATCATGGATGGGTGTAAAAGGATAACTGCTATCAGAATGACCAAGAATGACCGCATGCCTGTGCTAACCCCCCCTCCCCCTGATCTTCCTGCTCTTTGACTCAACATCAGTCCAAAAAGTTCCATTTTCATTTTCATAACTGTACTTACTTTTCATAACAGTTTTACTGTACTTACTAAATAAGTGATTCAATTAAGCAAGTTTAGCAACTCAGTAATAACCTTCAACATTAATATAAGCTTTCTCATTTAAAGACCCCAAAAAACAGAAGGTGGTATTTATTAGTCTTAAATCATATTGTTCAGTTATGGACTAACATGAACGGTAAGTTTCGGCTGTGAGATTTAGTCAATACGCAGGTGATGAGCTTATATACAGTGTATAAATCATAAGGAATATTTTCCCTAATCTTTTTCCACAAACGTGTCACTTCCGAGATTTGATATCGGTGTCGGTTTCCTCCACAATACCCAGAACACCCCGGTGCATTCGCTTTATTTCTTCAATGTGAAACACCGGCAACCACTGTGCGTTTGGCTTTACAGATTTGAACCGTCTTTCAGCGCAGCCTAAACCATCATCTCTAAGCCGTACTGATGACTGAATCGTTCCATAATACGCTCCCGAGAAAGGCTAGTAAATAGAGCAATATAATTGAGATCACTTTTGAAAGCCTAGACCAGAGCTTCGGTTTAGGTAGAAAGTCTAAACGTGCAACTGTGAAAGAGTTTGCTGTTTCACACGTGAGGTTTGTGAACTTCCCGGGCCTCTCCGCCTCTCCGGATCTGACCTTGAGGAATCAGAATGGACACCCGACACCATGAATGGTGTTCATGAGCTGAGAGAGGTTTCCCGGAGTAAAATAAACGATGTCGCTGAGCAAACAAACACTATCCAGCCTCGAAGGCCATGAGGACCAGATCACAGAGGCGGCCTGCACTTTCTCTTGCTGTTTGAAGCCCAAGTTTAAGGTTAATCCCTCCACCACAAAACATGTGTGCACTAACCCCTAAAGGGCCAATTTTTAAACGCGAGCCTGTCACTCATTTTACACGATTTACATAAACACCGGGCAGCCTATGAGAAACGGCGACGTAACGCCACTGAGGAAATGAACATTTTTAATGAGCGGCGATAATTGGACTCTCAACCTCGCAAGCTCTGGATACCATAAAGGCCGCGAGGTGCTTTGTGCCAGGTGGAAGCGGTCGCGGCGTCTCGCCGGCTGGCAGGAGAGCGGGTGAGGTGTGATTGGCCCATCTAGCGCTAACGAGCCGTCACACCTCGGGCTGCTTTAGTTCACTCTCGCAGCTCGTTAGAATCACTAAACAGCCACTTAACCCCAGAGGGGGCAGCAGAGACCTGTTTCCTCTCTTCTCTTTACAAGCCAGATCCAAACAATCTGGTCCCCGCTCTCGTTAACAGAACCACCGTGTCAAATTAAATAAGGGGACTGGTTTCCAAAAAGAAAAAGAAAAAAAGAGGAAACTCAGCTGCTGATGAGAAACAGGTCTTATGTTCATGCAGGGTTGAACCTGAATCCATATCCCTGGTGCATTCAAAGTTAAAGGAGTGAAGCATGCCATGTCTATGCCAGTTCCTCGGATTTTGGCAAAAGCACAAAAAAACAATCTGCCCACCCACGAAACGTTTCTCGAAATTCCCATCGGGGGGTTTCTTTTAACCGAAACACTCTGTGACTTCCGATGTTTCAACTGATGCGTTCATGATTTATGAGTCTTTGGGGAAGGAAAATGGGAAAACCAGATACTATTATTATTTATATCGAGGAAATCTTTATCAACAGAGTGCCAAAAAGTGCGCTTACACGCTCCTGGCCCAGTCTGCTAATGTGACAGAAACACAAACGAACTGCTTCTCTTTTGGCATCGCAGCGCAACCCTGGGTGGCCCGTCTCCCTTACACGTCTAATTCGCAGTGTATCAGGGTAAACAAGTGGGACTTATTTATTGCAAGCTTATGTTTAGATCCACCACTTATCCTTTAATGATAGAGATCTGGAGCCCTCGAGGGGATGCGCAGCTTTCTAAAGACGAGACATTTATCAGGAAGCCTGGCAAAACCACCGAGATGGTGAATTTCCTCCTAGAACTCGGCCAACACTTCAGTGAGTCACCTTCTGTCCAGAGGGCGAGAAAAGCCGCCATCAGCACCTCATCTGTCATGAATTGTAGGTCTTGCGTGAAGTTCCAAAGTTGCAGGATTTAGGCCAGCTTTCCATCAGTCTAACACTTCTGACTCCTGGCATCACTAATCTTAATAAGGTTCAGTACATC